>SJYT01005222.1:160644-173831 GCA_006410635.1 Cephalophus harveyi
ATGAATGTTAGTACTATATAACTGTAAATTAAATTTGTTGCTTTTATGAAGTATATAACTTTTCTTTTGCTGTATAATCATATTGACAAATATTAAGCTACATCACTAATGTTTCCAAATCATATGTTATTATTAATATAACAACATTGTTTATGTCATAGTAATCCAGACTTTTGTCAGTGCTATAAAATTGCTTTATGATAGGGGTCATAATGAAACCTCACTTTCTCAGCATAACATGTTACTTTTTAACAATTAAAAATCTCTACTCACAGATACCCTTTTCTATTGCAGAGACCCTGAGAAACATGTTCATGAGCATTTAGAAATACTATTTTAAAACAGATCTGAGAAAGGAATGAATGCTGTAGGCCTGTATTTTGAGAGTTCTCTATTTTTATTGGAAAACATTATAGTAATCACCTTCCCCATTTTTAAGAGAATGGTTCAAAGATAAACACACACACACACGCACACATGTTGACTATCACTCTGTAGCGGGCATTCTGCTTGGCACTCAATACAATAATGAATAAGTGATGGTTGCTGATCTGGATAAATTAAAAATCAAGTGGAAGACACATATACTATAGACAGGCAGATAAATATTTATAACATGATACCTTAGTATAAGAATGAAGACAGTAATAGTACTGTTGGGAGGGCAGAGAATAGAGCACTACCTCTGCCTAAAGATTTGGGAAAGGCTTCATGAATGTGATACCCAAAGTATATACTAGGATGACTGGGAGTTTTGCAGACATAGAACCATAATTGCTTGGGAACCATGTATTTGGGAAGCCATAAATTTGGTATGGCTGGAACATAGAGTGGAAGACTAAGATAAGCAAGAGATGGAGGTAGAGAGTTGGAGAGATGAAGAGAGCTAAAATCCTTCATATTATGCTTACTTGAGGAACTTTGACCTATTTGTATGAGGATCAAGCATGGTCTTTTAAGCTAGATAACAATAAGATCATACTTGGTTTTAAGATGATAACTTAGGCGGCAGTGTGATAGGTAAACCTGAAATAGAGACAGAGGTGGCAAAGGAATTAGTTGGCCATAATTTAGAAGAAATGGCTCAATGGTAAAGAATCCACCTGCCAAGCAGGAGATGTAACTTTGATCCCTGAGTCAGGAAGATCCCCTGGAGTATTCTTGCCTGGGAAATCCCATGGACAGAGGAGCCTGGTGGGCTGCAGTCCATGGGGTCACAAGAGTTGGACATAGTGATTAAATCACCACCACCAATTTAGAAGAGACATGCTGAAGACCTGAAGTAAGTCAGTGACAGGGAATCAGTTGTCCCAGAACTGAAGGGGTTCCCGGAATGTGGGCCTTTCACTTTTAAAACCAAGACTGTCCCAAGCAAATTGTGGTGAGTTGGTCACCCTAGATTTAAGGGAAAAAAGAACAACACACAACTTCATGCATGATTAGACTTAAAGGGAGCAGTAAAGGAGAAGGCAATGGCACCCCACTCCAGTACTCTTGCCTGGAAAATCCCATGGACGGAGGAGCCTGGTAGGCTGCAGTCCATGGGGTCGCTGAGTCAGACATGACTGAGCGACTTCACTTTCACTTTTCACTTTCCTGCATTGGAGAAGGAAATGGCGACCCACTCCAGTGTTCTTGCCTGGAGAATCCCAGGGATGGCGGAGCCCAATGGGCTGCCATCTGTGGGGTCGCACAGAGTCGGACACGACTGAAGCGACTTAGCAGCAGCAGCAGCAAAGGAGAGAAAAGAACTTCCTTGTTTTCACAGACTACAGTCTTAGATGATTGGGTCAGTGGCACCATTCACTATAATACAGAATATAGGAGGTGAGTAGGGTGGAGTGAAGAGATAATATAATAGGTCTTTAAGGAGTCTGCTAGAAATATAAGTGTACAAATATACTATAGAGTATTAGAATCACTGGTCTAGATCTAGAGAGAATTTTATGAGTTGAAATCAGATTTGAAATTTACCAGCAAGATGGAACCCTGAAAAAACAGTACTATTTAAGTTGTAGACAGAGTTGGAAGTTCCTGGAGTTCGCTCAACTCATGTCCATTGAGTCAGTGATGCCATCCAACCATCTCATCTTTTGTTACCCTCTTCTCCTCTTTCCCTCAATCTTTCCCAGCATCAGGGTCTTTTCCAATGAGTCAGCTCTTCGCATCAGGTGGCCAAAGTATTAAGGTTTTATAACAATTACAACACTTGAATATATCTATGCATATGCTTTGGATATATGCTATATAAAATGGGCAAAGCTGCTTGTCTTCCCCAAGATAGCCTTGCACTCACCAAAGTTAATGGTAGAAAAAAGTCAAGCAAGACTTAAGAAACCTGGAATTTTCCTGCTCTGCCAATAATTAAATCCTGGAGAGCCCTATTCCTCCTAGAACTTTAGGCTTCTCACTGTAAAATGAGAGGGTTAGACTAGATTACCTGCAGGGTACTTTTTCAGCTCTAGCTTTTTCTGATATCTAGGTGTCCTCCTGTGGACTTTCCTGGTGGTTCAGATGGTAAAGCATCTGCCTACAATGCGGGAGACCCAGGTTCAATCTTTGGGTCAGGAAGATCTCCTGGAGAAGGAAATGGCAACCCACTCCAGTATTCTTGCCTGAAAAATCCCATGGACGGAGGAGCCTGATAGGGCTACAGTCCACAGGGTCGCAAAGAGTAGGACACGACTGAGTGACTTCACTTTCCTCACTTTCCTGTGGAGCAGCCTTTCCACAGAACAACATCTCCCTCTGGCTGCAGACCTGACCTCCATCCATCCATCCATCCACAAAAGCAGTTTTCCTAATTCCATTTAGTTGTCTATGTTGTGTTCTTTTATTCTGCCAGATTTCCTTAAGAGGATTGTTCTCCATTCTTTGTGCGACAATTTGCAGATTTCCATTTTGTTAGGGTCAGTTCTTGGAGCTTTATTAGTTTCCCTTGTTGATGTTATATTTACTTGGTTTTTGTTATCCTTGATTCCTTACATTGATATCTGCACATTTAGGCACATTTAGTGCACATTTAGGCAGAGGCAGATCTTCACCAATCAACTCAGTTTGGGTTTTTAGGCATATCTGTTGGTAATGTCCTTAGGCAAGTGGGGTCTGCTATTATGTTGAGGGTGGAGGGAGGCAAATATTCAAGCTCTGAGTTTGGGGATGGGGAGGTGTGCCACTGACTGAGAACATGTGGATAGCACTGCTAGCTTGGTTCTTTACACAAGTAAGGCTATTAAATGGTGCATTACTTCCCTGGATTCTCTGGTCAGGCTTACTAGATGCTTGAGACTGGGTACTATATTCTGTTACAGTAGATGGACTTATGAATTAGTTTCCCTCCCTGGGAGGGTATCAAGAGCCTGTATGGCTTTATTGTTTGGGACCCCAAATCAGGCAATAATGTGCACTGGTGAGAACACCAATTTTTTTTTTTTTTTCTGAAAATAGGGAAAGATATGGATTGTGCTCTCTGTTAAAGTGCCACTCTTATCAGGGGTGTTGGGTGGACTATGCAGCTTCCTGTATGCTCTGGTTAGGTTCCCTGCTCAGGCAAGATAGAGGCTGTATTCAGCAATGAGCAGGGCCATGAATTAGTTTCTCTGCTTGGGTGCAGTGACAGATGCAGCCCTAAAGTTAGTAAAGCTCTTTGTTTGTTGTCTTAAGTCAACCCGTACTCCAAGTTCTCTGGCCAAACAGGTTCACTGACTTTGCTGTGCAAACTATCAGCCCTGCCTGCCTGCTTCTTGCCTTGAGTGTTGCTGGGCTGCACAGCTTCCAGATATTCTTGCTGGCCTTTCTGATCAGATGAGGTGGGAGATACTCGGCACATTGGGTGGGAAAATGTCTCAGTTCCCTTGACTGGGCAAGCCCACCTCTTGGTCCAAGCATTGCTGATTACACAGTTTCTATGTGTTCTTGCCAGCTTTTCTGGTCAGATGGAGCTCTGGATCCATAGTAGGTGGGGCTATGTTTCAGGTCACTTGCCTGAGTGGGACAGTGAAGGGTCACTGTAGGCAATGCCCATTTTTTTCCAAGCAGGCTTTCTGGACTGGGGGGACTGGGAGTTACCCTCAGCCTTGGCTATGAGTTAATCTCCCAGCCTGGGCTTAGCAAAGGAACCCTCCAAACCCACTGGCTTTACTCTGGGAGCAGTCAGCTCTGCATGTCTCTCAGCTGGAGTGTTGCTAGGCTACACAGCTTTCAGGTGCTCTCACCAGCCTCTCTGATCATATGGGGTTGGGAGACACTCTCCCCGATGGATGGATCCCAGTTGACTCAGCTCCTTGCCTCAGACTCCTTGGCCCAGGCACTATGGCCAGAAAAACTCCTCATCTGAGTACCCAAATCAGGCATATCTACATCCTGATGAGAACTGCTGAGCAGTTCACTTAAGCCTGGTCAAAGTGCACCACTGACTCGGTTCTGCAAATGAGCAAAGCCATTTAATTAGGATTACTACTTGGGCACTGCAGCTATGAATTTGGTCTGCCAAGATCCTTGTTGAAAGCCCCTTCCCTCTGCTCCATAACAGTCAGATTCCCAGTGGTTGAACCCTGAAAGTTCCCCTGAAATTTCCATGTGGTGAGACCAGAGTAGGGGCTCTCACAAAGCAACCCATGAAGCTTAGGAGGTTGGTTGACTCACTGGGCTCTCCTTTCCCACTGGAGGAAACAGAGACCTCTGATTGGTGCTACTGGCAAAAGGAGGGACAATGCAGTCAGTGTGGAACAGCTCCTCTTATCCTTCTAATGCAGTATCTCTTGGTCTTCGTGGTGCAGAGGATTCTCTAATCTCACCCCTATTTCTAGAATTCTCTCAGTTGTGCCATATTCTTAAATAGATATTAGCTCTTCTGAGGAGGAGGAGTGAAGTTAAGAATGACATATGCTGCCATCTTGGTGATATCACTCTCCCCACTGTGGGTTTCTTGGGGGAGGTCATTTTGTCAGTGGTCACTCAACTAAAAATGACCCTCCCCCAACAAAAAGTCAATATGTCAACAAACATCAGATATTCATTTCTGGTGAATTAGTTTCAGTTTTATATGATTCAATGCATTTGTCAAGAACATTCATAAGGATAACTTTCAGGTGATAATGTTTCATCTTTTTTATTTCTGGTTTTAAACACACACAAAGAAACAGTTTGCACCTCATATTAGTTGTTAACATGTAACTAGAGATCAGCAGTTAGCCAGTATTCAGCATTAGCTTGAGCAATGTGCTATTTAATATATTTTGAACACTAAAACACAAATAGCTGTCTTGTTAAATTATGATAATTTAATGATTGTCATAATATCAGTCTGACCTCTGAGTTATTCTTATGAAATTTAACCAGTCTTCCTTTGATCTCAAATCTCCTTTCTAAATATTGCAAATTTAAGTTATATATATAGCATATTAATTCATAGTAAGTCTTACATATACTATACCTTGGACTCATATTTCCTAATCCCATTTTACAAATAGTGGTGATAGTCTTATAAGCTAAACTTTCTGTATCTTTATCTTAACTGATTCTGTCATATACTTTTGCTATAGTAAAGCCTTAATATTATTATAATACTTTTATATGAATTGTGATAATAATTATATATAGAAATTGAAATACATGATACACACAAAAAGTGGCTTCATGTGCATTGCCAAGGAGTACTTGTCCCCATAGTTTGCTTCAGGTTTAGCTGTTCCCAGGAAGCCATCCCAGTTAAAAGACGGGTAGATATAAGGATTGTCCTCTTCAGGTTCATGAGTCATAATGCTATTTTAAATGAAAAAATAAACATGAAATATTTTAGGATATTAAAAAAAAATCAAACACACCTAGACTGTTACCGTATATTCTCTGCTGCTGCTGCTAAGTCGCTTCAGTAATGTCTGACTCTGTGTGACCCCATAGATGGCAGCCCACCAGGCTCTGCCATCTCTGGGATTCTCCAGGCAAGAACACTGGAGTGGGTTGCCATTTCCCTCTTCAATGCATTAAAGAGAAAAGTGAAAGTGAAGTTGCTCAGTCATGTCTGACTCTTAGCGACCCCATGGACTACAGCCCACCAGGCTCCTATGTCCATGGGATTTTACAGGCAAGAGTACTGGAGTGGGTTGCCATTGCCTTCTCCGATCATATATTCTCTAGGAAGCAAATAAATGAAATCATCCAGAAAGCACATTAGATGACAGATATATTAATATAATGGCATCTTTCAGAAAACAAAGAAATCATTCTCCTTTTATTCTATTCCTCACTAAAACTAAGGTTTTCGTTAGAGGCTATTTACTGTATCTAAGAGTATCTGATAAATCACTAGGATACTTAGATAAATGAAGGAAATGCAATTTTAAAAATCTTACAGATTAATTTAGGTCAATGCTTTTTTACTCAGGAAATATATTAGAGTTATCTTCTGGCATAAACAAAATTATGCATATATTCATAGTTAGAAACATTGTTATCTCTGACAATGCTCCTCCCACTCTGCAACCCCACCTTCTACTGAGAAATAAATACATAAAAGTTTCTACTAAAATTATTTCCAAGTAAGATTCTGCTTTCTCCCCACCCCCTGCCCAGTATTTACAAGCTTTAATTTTCCTTTTAAGGGATTGCTTACTTGTAATTTCTTCCAGAGAGCTGTTGTGGTGGAGATACAGGGCTTCTAGGAAAGACACTTTGAAGGGATGAGCTCCAGGGATTCTGCACATAGATTTTTTTAAGGGCAAGAGGAAAGGTTCAGCCATGATTTTAAGGAGATTGGAAATACAATGACCCATATTGATTGTTGTTGTTTAGTCACCTAGTTGTGTCTGACTCTTTTTTGACTCCCGTGGACTGTAGCCCAGCAGGCTCCTTTGTCCATGGAATTCTTCAGGCAAGAATATTGGAGTGGGTTGCCATTTCCTTCTCCAAAGGATCTTCCCAACCCAGGGATAAAATCTGCATCTCCTGCTTGGCAGGCAGATTCTTTACCAATGAGCCACCAGGGAAGGTGACCCATGTTGATACCACATGCTAAATATGTAAATATCAAGATATCTCTAGGCCTGTCCCTAAATGATGACAAATAAACAAAGATATTATTAAAAGGCAAATGTTTGGGTATTATGGTAGTAACTTAGCAGGTCTTTGTATCTATCTGTCATCTATTTATATTCATCTATCTTCCTATGATATAGAATGGCTTATAGAAGGGGAAATGCAAATGGAAGATTCATTTCAGCTGTTACTGTAAGAAGTGAGTGAACCTTCTAGCCAAAAGAATTAAATATAAACCATTGTTATAGTGTGAAAAATGCTTATCCCCAGAGAAAACAAAGTTGACAAAAAGTAACTTAGAGAATACTGAGGCTGAATATAGAGAGTTGCAGCATTAAACAGATACAATATACAACAAAGTTTTGGAGGGAAACTAATACATATAAACCTTAACTGATAAAAACTTTGTTCTTAAAGACCATACTTTCAGTAAGTGCATAAGCAAACAGTAAATTCTAGTAATAATGGACTTTGAAATTGGCCTTATAACACAGACATGAGGCATATAAGTGGGTCCAGACCAGATCTACTCAGAGCCTATTCTTATAGCCATGCTAGTTATGAGTGGGTTCATAACATTGTGACATAGCCATTCTGGTGAGCCATACTGAAATCAAGAATATTTTAACATAGCTACTTTGACAGAGGTATTTTGACATGGGGAAATTTGATACAGACTGTAAAATAATTCACTGTACTTTCTGATTAACAAAAGATTAAGTAGGATGTGAAATATACACCAAAACTCATCCCTAAGTTTCAGTTCATGTCCATCCACAACCACTCTGGAGAGGGGGGAATCTTGGTTTGGTAATAATATTAGACATGAGATCATCTGGAAAGAGAAACTGATACAAACAGGAAGAACGAAACAGACCCAGTATTTTTCCTCCGTTGTTTAAATATTTTTCTTCTGTCTTTGGGCTTTCCTCTTCTGCTTTGTTTTTGCAATCTTCTTAAAAATGAAATAAAAGGCCACCACAAAACACAAAAAGAAAACCATGACTCTTGAAAGTGTGATTTCAGTGAAGCTTGACAAGAAAGTTTCTCTTTTGTCTATAGCAAGTCCTTCTTGTCTTTGCTGCCTGATGTCATAGTAGACAGAATCACAGGCTCCTGACTATTCTGTGCATCATTTCTTAAAGGGGCTACCTTTTCCATCCATGGACTTAATTACATTGGTCCAGGACTTTTTCTCTAGCAGGCAATAGAGACTAGCATGCCTGAAGCAGTGGAATGAGGCCTATCTAAATTTTGGATTTGGGGGCCACAAACCAGATTTTCTAGCTTTAGCAATGTAGATATATTTGGGGAAAAGAATCCCATAGGAAGCAGTAGGTGAGTCTCAGCACATAGAGGGATGTTCTGTATTTCCCACTTGTCCATTTTTGGCCTATTTAAACTCATTAAGCCAGACCTGGGCCTTGATTCAACTAGATAGATGTATAAAAGTGTTTCAGGCACAACCTAAGGAATAGAGAACTTTTGAAATGTGGTGTTGGAGAAGACTTTTGCAAGTCCCTTGGACTGCAAGGAGATCCAACCAGTCCACCTTAAAAGAAATCAATCTTGAAGATAGGGTCAGATTGACATGGTGACTTTTTTTAAAGATCAGATACTAGAGATAGTGGTGATGGTTATGTGATTGTACTATGACACTCTACTCTTATGAGCCCTTGGGGGTCCAGAAAGAAGAACAGCAGCTAGCTATGAAGACATTTTTCTCTAGAATCAGTGACCGTATTAGCCTCTTGAGGTAGTCTGACTAATTTATTGCCCAAACCAAAACACTTAGAAATGAGAATGACAGGGGTAACCATGTTTGCATTGGAACAACCAACAGAAAGTGAGACTATCCTCATCACCCTACCTTGAAGTCACAAGTTGTTGGACTGAAAAACTGAGCCTCCAAACTGTTTTTCAGAAATACAGTCAATACAGCTTCCATTTTCTATACCAAAAGAAATTCCTCTTCCATATCTTGCTTCAGGAAACCTTGAAATACCCCGTTTGGTATTATGCAGGCACAATCATTGATTCTGTTTCTCAGTACTCACAACGAGGTTGACCTTGTGAGAGTGTGGGACTGATATATTCCAAATTAAGCCATTGTGGAACCAAAGCATTAGGCCATGGTCCACCTTGACAACTTCAAAAGACAAAGAAAAATTCATGTGGAGGGAAACATTAGTAAATGTAGAAAAGTGAGCAGATTCTCATTTAAATCTATGATCAAAGAGCAAAACATAATCTGAGGGTTGGGAAAATTAAAGAAATCAAGAGAAGTCTCTGGAACTCCCTGATGACATTCCAAAGAAAATTTGTGTGTAGGAAGACACACAGTTCTATCTAATATATTTGGAACAGCCTGACTAGGGGCCCCATGTATTGAGAGAGGCAGTTGTCATATTAATTCTCCTCTCCAATGCCATTAAAGTTTTTTCCAGTTGTTACAGATCAAGGCTCTTTCTAAGGCAGCAGTACATGGAACAAGAGTGGATGGCACCAGTGGAGGGCTGGATTTTAGTTTCTCAGATAAATCTCAGATTTTAAAATATATGATTAAAAATCTCCAAAGAGCCCAATAGCACTGGCTAGCAATCCTACAATTCCCTAATTTATTCTCCTATACTTTGAGACAACTATTTCACCATCTCATCTCTCCACAAATTTCCAACTTCTCTTCCATGTTATTTATTCCCAGTTAATGACCTCACATCTTATTTCGCTAACAACTATTTCGTTTTCCAACCACCAAATTTATCAACCTACCTTCTTCTGTATGAAGTGTCTCTTCTTGCATCAAAGAACAACTCTTCCAAATATGCTCAGGATCCCTCTTCTTGCCCTCCCATGGCTTTTTTGGTCATGCTATTATTATTTTCCTACAGTATCACTTTTTCACCTCTCAAATGGATCATTCCTATTAACATGCAGGTTTGCATTATACAAAACTCTCTTAACTCTACATCATTTTCTATATACTGCCTCATTTTTCTGCTTCTTATCACTGTAAAGCATCTCAGAAAAGTTTGTCACCCTAATTGTAACCATTCCCTCACCTCTCTTTCGTTTTTCAGTCCATGTCAGTCTTTCTTCTGTCCCCACCACTCTACTGAGACTGGTCTTGTCAAGATTACCAACCACCTCGTATTGCCAAATCCAATCTTATTTCTCTGTGTTCATCTGATTTTATCTCTCAGTATCATTTAATATAATGAGTTATTCCCTGATTCTTGAAATACTTTCTTTTCTCTCTTTGCTTCCTTGATATCACACTGCCCTGGCTTTTTTCCTATTGCTCTATATGATCTATCCCAGGCCATTTTGCTGGCCCAGCTTCTCCTTTGCAACTTGACCTCTAAATGTTAGAACACCTGAGGGCTTCTTACTGACTTTTTTCCTCAATATCTATACTCTGTCTATAAGTCTAGTAACATGACTTTAAATAGGAGCCATATCTTGGTTACTATCAAATTTATATCTCTAGTTTGTACTTGTCTTGGTGGCTCAGATGGTAAAGCATCTGCCTGCAATGTGGGAGACCCAGGTTCGATTCTGGGTCAGGAAGATCCCCTGGAGAAGGAAATGGCAATCCACTCCAGCACTCTTGCCTGGAAAATCCCATGGGCATAGGAGCCTGATAGGCTACAGTCCATGGGGTCGCAAAGAGTCAGACACGACTGATCGACTTCACTTTCACTTTCACTGAGATCTAAATTCATATATCCAATTGCCTACTCAAGACCTCTTCTTAGAAGTCTAATAGACATATCCAACTAATCATGTAAAAACCAAAAATGTGATCCCTTCTTCATTGAAAAAACACCCTGCTTTTCCTCCGGTATTCCTCATTCACCCAGTTGCTTAAATCAAAATCTGTGAATTCATGTTTCATTTTTCTCTTTACCTCCCTGTCCATATACAATCTATCAGTAAATTTTGGTTGTTATACTTGTAAAATAGATCGCTTCTCTTTATCTCCACTGTTACCACCCTAGTTTGAGAAATAGCTCTCTCTTGGACTTCAGTCAGATTTTAATCTCTTCTTCTTTCTTCCAGTTATGGACCCTTCCAAACCATTCTCTGCACAGCATTCAAAATCATTCTCATGAATAAAGTTTTCCAGTGCGACTTTTCACTGAACTGATGACAAAATTAAATATCTCACCATATCCTACAAAGCCCACTATGATGTGCTTACCTCATCAACAATTCAATCATGTTGAATTTCTCTTTTTGAGCACATTGAGCCTGTTTTTCCCTTGAGGTTTTTGTATTTGTTCTTCTCTCTGCTTAAAAAGTTCTTTCCCTGACTTTTTGTATGGAAGGGTTTTTCTCAACTTTCAGTCTCAATTTACATATCAAATCTTCAAAAAGTCATCTCTAACTTTCCTATCTAATGTTACCCCACTCCAAGTCACTACTATATCACTCTGTTTTTTGTACTTACAGAATTGAACCTAATATTATCTTGTTTATTTGTTTATTACCTGCCTTCTCTCCCTTCTCTAATGTAAGATCAATAAGGCAAGACTTAGTCTCAAAAGCCACTGTATTGTTAGAGTACAGAACAATTCCAAGCACATAGTAGGCATTTGGTAATTTTTCATTGAGTGGATAAATGAATAATGATATCTAATGAGCACTACTGAGTGCATTTTTATGCTAAGAACCAAAGCGAAACATTGATTCCTTCCTGTTTGAAGTCTGCAATCCCTTTGCTGTGACCTTATACTTTAAAGGCTTCATAATATATCTATCTTGAAAGAGCATCAAGCCCAAAGCAGGAATAATTGGAACAATAATAAGGCATAGAGGGCTCCCAATCAGAACCTGTGTATTTATTACATAGGATCCTTTACTTTTCTATCCTTACTGCTTGTCTGCTGGGACATTTATGCCCTCCTAAGGTGAATAATAGTGAAAAATAAAATTTGATCCTCAAGCTCATCAATTTGTTGTCAAACATCAGCGGCTTTAATCAAAAGTTGGTAGAAGGAAAAATATTCTGAAAGGAAATTTGATTAATTTTTTGTTTAAAGATTTAATATATCCACATTTCCCTTTGGCTTACTTTTTGATCAGGAGTAAAGATGATTAAAAGCATTGAGAATTTAAGATCTGGTGAACAGTGATCACCTATCCAGGGAATAAGTGAGTCAAAGAAATGGAAGAAAGAGAAAGAGCTAAGTATTTTTTAGCCCTTGCTCTGAGATTACTCCAACAATCAGAAAAGAACTGTTTCATTACCTGCTTCTGCCCCCAAATAATAGCCTTGTGCACCGAAAATAGTGACTCTAGGCTCCCTTAAAGCTTTTTTTGGTCAGTTGTGATATGAATTTTTAACTTGCTAGACTGGCCCGTGAAACTCAGAGAAAAGTTTCACAACCATAAAAAAGCCACACATCCATAAATATATAGAAAGTATATATAAATGGAGTTAATTCATTGAGAGTACAACTTAAAATTAAGTCTATATTAACACAAGATACAGTCTTTAAATGGGCCTTTGAAACAAGCATAATAGAGCCTCAATCTCCTTTAAAAATTCATACTTTAACAAAATACAACATCCATTTATGATAAAAACCCTCCAGAAGCAGGCATAGAAAGAACATACCTCAACATAATAAAAGCCATACATGATAAACCCATAGCAAATAGTATCCTCTATGGTGAAACATTGAAAGCATTTCCCCTAAAGTCAGGAACAAGACAAGGGTGCCCACTCTCACCACTACTATTCAACATAGTTTTGGAAGTTTTATCCACAGCAATTAGAGAAGAAAAAAAAATAAAAAAAAATCCAGATTCAAAAAGAAGATGTAAAACTCATTGTTTGCAGATGACATGATCCTCTACATAGAAAACCCTAAAGACTCCACCAGAAAATTACTAGAGCTAATCAGCGAATATAGTAAAGTTGCAGGATGTAAAATTAACACACAGAAATCCCTTGCATTCCTATACACCAACAATGAGAAAACAGAAATAGAAATTAAAGAAACAATTCCATTCACCATTGCAATGAAAAGAATAAAATACTTAGGAATATATCTACCTAAAGAAACTAAAGACCTATATATGGAAAACTATAAAACACTGATGAAAGAAATCAAAGAGGACACTAATAGATGGAGAAATATACC
>SJYT01005229.1:0-29533 GCA_006410635.1 Cephalophus harveyi
ATATATATATATATATATATAACTCAAAATTTTAAAAAATAATTAAACAACTCAATTTTTAAAAATGGGCACAGGACCTGAATAGACACTTTTTCAAAGAAGACATATAGAAGGTCAATAGGCACATGAAAAAATGCTCAGCATCACTAATAGTCAGGAAATACAAATCAAATACACAATGAGATACTACCTCCCACCTGCCAGAATGGTTACAATCAAAAGCACAACAAATAACAAGTTTTGATGAGGATGTGGAGAAAAGGAAAGCCTCATGCACTGTTGGTGGGATTGTAAATTGGTGCAGCCACTATGGAAAACAGTACAGAGGTTCTTCAAAAAGTTAAAAACAGAACCATAAAATCTAGCATTTCCACTTCTGGGTATTTATCCAAAGACAACAAAAACATTAATTTGAAGTTCATTGCAGTATTATTTACAATAGCCAAGGCATGACAGCCACCTAAAGTTTCATGGATAGATGAATGAATAAAGAAGAGAAGATGTGAGATATATGGATATATTTTTTCCATAAGGATATCTTAGCTTTTGTGACAATATAGTTGGATCTAAATTCTAGATGATATTATGTTAAGTGAAATACTTCAGATGGAAGACAGATACCATATGATCTCACTTATATGTGGCATCTAAAAACCAACCAACAAACAAAAAATTAAAAGACTCATAGATACAGAGAAAAAAAATGCATAGTTACCAGAAAAGAGGGTGGTAGGGTAGGTAAAATAGGTAAAGGGGTTTAAGAAGTACAAACTTATATTATAAAATAAATACGACATTGGAGATGAAATATGTACGATAAGAAATATGGTCAATTATATTGTAGTAACATTGCATGGGGGCTTATGGAAGTAATCATTTCAGAATATATATAAATGTCAAATCACTATAGAGTACATCTAAAAGTAACCTAATATTGTATGTCAATTATATGTATATTTTTCTCAGTTGATATAATTTATTGCAGTTAGCACACAGCTTTAAAATTTACCAGCACACCAATAGTACAAAACTAAACATCATTATAAAGCTTCCCAGGTGGCACAGTGGTAAAGAATTTTCCTGCTAATTCAGGAGACTCACAGAGACTCAAGAGAATTCGACCCCTGGGTTGGGAAGATCCCCTGGAGGAGAAAATGGCAGCCCACTCCAGTTTTCTTGCCTGGGAAATTCCATGGACAGAGGAGCCTGATGGGCTACAGTCCACGTGGTCACAAAAAGTCAGACATGACTGAGCACATGTGCATGTGCGTGCTTGCACACACACACACACACACACATTATCCCTGAACCAATCAATTATAGAATGCACTGTGTACCGGAAATTTTGATCTTAGGCTTATCTCTTAACAGTACATATTACATATTAAAACTTAAGAATATGAATATATATGGTTTCTGCTTTTTAGAGATCTACAATCTGATAGATATATAAAAAAATTAAGTTCACTAAAATATCAAAACTTTGTTTACTTTTATCATTTTTACCTTTTTGTAATTAGGGTGTAAAAGGTAATGGCCCCTTTTTGCTAATGGTAAGATGAAAATTAAATTCTAATATGAGACAATTCTGATACATGAGTGAGCATTACAGTTGTAATTTTTTAGAAGGCAATCCAGGATGGAGGATGAAAAAATGTCACAGGCTGAATAGAGAAGAAAAAGTCTGTAGGCATGAAAAAGCATGCCGTTTTTGTACCGAATACACATTTATATAGGTATGTTATAGATCCATGTGAAACAAATGCATCTGAAGAGACAGAGAAAGAAATAGGCAAGGACCTGCTTTAGAAAGGAATCATATGCCAGATAAAGGGTTAGTTCGATCCCTATTCTGCAGAGAACACTTTCAAGGTAAAAGTTTTATAATTGAAGAGTTCACTCTGGTGTCTAGATATAAGTTTGTAATGGTATAGAGGAGAATAGTGGGAGAAAATGAATGGCAGGCTTCCATCAATACAGCACACACAGCAATTTAAAAGGCGGGGTGGGGGGGAACCCCCAAACAAACACTTAAAACTGGCAAATTAAATAAACAACTATTTAACCATTCTTTTAAACAGAGCTAGCAAGTAAGGAAGCAAGAGATATTGTCTGAGCTCCCAAATTAAGCAAAAATTGAAAAGCAGAAGCTGCTGTCAACCTTGGGATAAGATGAAGTGTGGAGAGGATGATGATGAAGGAGAGGGAACAATTGGAATTTCGCTAAACTATTAGTTTCGTTTGCCCACAGTGGAAAAACATGAGGGACCTTGAAAATACATAAAGAAAACCTTTGAAAGTGCAGATAATGAAGTTAAATCAAGATGGTAGGATAGTGTCTCATCTAGAACAGGTCATTTTGGAAGTAAAACTGCTCAGGTAAAACAAGAAGTGGGAAAGGGACACACCCAGGGGCTGCACGGTAAACATGAGGGACCTTGAAAATACATAAAGAAAACCTTGAAAGTGCAGATAATGAAGTTAAATCAAGATGGCAGGATAGTGTCTCATCTAGAACACGTCACTTTGGAAGTAAAACTGCTTAGGTAAAACAAGAAGTGGGAAAGGGACACACCCAGGGGCTGCATGGTTAAAACAGTGGCAACGTGGGACTTTTAAGCTCTAGAAATGTGACTGGTCCAAACTGAGAGGGGTGTAAATGTAAAATATTAACCAGATTTCCAAGACTTGGTACCAGAAAGCAATATAAAATACCCACTTATTAACACTGTTTCTTACTAATTACTTTTGAAATTATAATGTTTTAGATATACAGGCTTAACTAAAATGTTAAACTCTACTTCTCTTTTTTCTTCTACTTTTTAAAAATATGACTACAGAAAAAATTTAAATTACATGTACGCTTGTGTGTATGGCTCAAATTATCTTTTATTGGACTGGTCTATCCTGGGGAGTAATCTTTTTAACACTAGAGATCTCCCTGGCTAGTCACTGTATTATTCTTTGTTGATAATGTTAACTCCCTAAGCAACTAGAATTTAGTTTCTTCTTTGCATTAAGATATAAACTTAATTATTGAATCTCCCTTGAATCTCCTTTTCTAAATAGAAAATCAAATGGTCTAGCCTGTATGAACCATCCCTTTTATTATTTAAAATGAGAATTTTATCACAAATGCCATTTTCACAACCACCTCACTGTGCTTCAGGATATCTTATTTTTCTACTACTTATTTTAATATCATTGTTATTGGAAGTTCCCATTAACTAGTTTTACTTACAAATTTCATTTGTTTGTTTATAATCACTTGTTCTTCCAAACATATTTTGATTCTTTTGTTGTATTTATAATAAAATATTGCATTAATATATTCTTTGATTATAAATTAACTTTAAAATGACATTGAGATAGAGTTTACATCTTTTGGAGGTTTTCCAGTTTGCTCAGTGGTAAAGAATCCACTTGCCAATGTAGAAGATGCAAGAGACTCAGATTGGATCCCTGGGTGAGGAAGAGTCCCTGGAGTAGGAAATGGCAATCTACCCCAGTATTCTTGCCTGAAAAATCCCACAGACTTAGAAGAGTCTGGTGGGCGATAGTGCATGGGGGTCACAAAAAATCAGACAGGACTGAGCACATTACATTGATCCAATCTTCTGAAAGCATGCATTTCCCAAGCAGTAGGTTTAGTTTTGTATTTTTCCTTGCAATAGCTTTATTTCTTGTATTTATCTGATTAGCTCCTGTCCTTTATATTCTAGTCTCTACATTAAGCACTTTTTCAATTTATGTTGAGAGAAATATCCAACTATATTAGAAATTAGATTTTAATAGAATAATTATTTGCTATAAAAAGTGAGTGTTTTTTTAAAATTCCCATTACAAACTCATTGGTGGTTTATTTAGAAGCATTCACAACATTTATGATTTTTACTTTATAATAGCTTTTTATGTTAACTTACCTGGATCTTTTAAATACTAAGCATATAACGTACATGGTCTTCCTTGGTGGCTCAGATGGTAAAAGTTCAGGAAGAACCCCTGTAGAAGGGAATAGGGAATGACAACCCAGCATTCTTGCCTGGAAAATCTCATGAACAGAGGAGGCTGACAGGCTACAAACACAGGGTCGCAAAGAGTCAAACATGACTAATAAAACCACTAGTAAAAGTGAAGTCTCTCAGTTGTGTCTCAGTCTCTCAAAGTGTACAACACTTTGATACTCCTTGGACTGTACAGTCCATGGAATTCTCCAGGCCAGAATACTATATGCTACTGCCAATTTAGAAGATGCAGGCGCCGTATTTCATGCATTGGAGAAGGAAATGGCAACCCACTCCAGTGTTCTTGCCTGGAGAATCCCAGGGACGGGGGAGCCTGGTGGGCTACCGTCTATGGGGTCGCATAGAGTCGGACACGACTGAAGCGACTTAGCAGTAGCAGCAGCAGTAAAAGTGAAGTCTCTCAGTTGTGTATCAGTCTCTCAAAGTGTACAACACTTTGATACTCCTTGGACTGTACAGTCCATGGAATTCTCCAGGCCAGAATACTATATGCTACTGCCAATTTAGAAGATACAGGCGCCGTGGGTTGGATCCCTGGGTGAGGAAGGTACTCTGGAGTAGGAAATGGCAATCCACCTCTGTATTCTTGTCTGGGAAACCCCACAGTCTAAAGAGTCTGGTGGGATAGAGTCCATGGGGTCACACACACACACACACAACATTACATCTTTTCACTATTGATCTAATCTTCTGAAACCATATATGCATTCCCCAAACTGTAGGTTTCAGTTCAGTTCAGTTCAGTCACTCAGCCATGTCCAACTCTTTGTGACCCCATGAACTGCAGCACGCCAGGCCTCCCTGTCCATCACCAACTCCCAGAGTCTACCCAAACCCATGTCCATCGAGTCAGTGATGCCATCCAACCATCTCATCCTCCATCGACCTTTCTCCTGCTGCCCTCATTCTTTCTCAGCATCTGGGTTTTTTCAAATGAGTCAGCTCTTTGCATCAGGTGGCCAAAGTATGGGAGCTTAGACTTCAACATCAGTCCTTCCAATTAACACCCAGGACTGATCTCCTTTAGGATGGACTGGTTGGATCTCTTTGCAGTCCAAGGGACTCTCAAGAGTCTTCTCCAACACTACAGTTCAAAAGCATCAATTCTTTGGTGCTCAGAGCTCTTTACAATTCAACTCTCACATCCATACATGACCACTGGCAAAACTATAGCCTTAACTAGACAGATTTTTGTTGACAAAGTAATGTCTCTGCTTTTTAATATTCTATCTAGGTTGGTCATAACTTTCCCTCCAAGGAGTAAGCATCTTTTAATTTCATGGCTACAATCACCAGCTGCACTGATTTTGGAGCCCAGAAAAATAAAGTCAGCCACTGTTTCTCTATCTATTTGCCATGAAGTGATGGGACCAGATGCCATGATCTTAGTTTTCTGAATGTTGAGCTTTAAGCCAACTTTTTCTCTCTCCTCTTTCACTTTCATCAAGAGGCTCTTTAGTTCTTCTTCAATTTCTGCCATAAAGGTGATGTCTTCTGCATATCTGAGGATATTGATATTTCTCACTGGAATCTTGATTCCAGCTTGTGCTTCCTCCAGCCCAACATTTCTCATTATGTACCCTGCATATAAGTTAAATAAGCATGGGGGCAATATACAGCTTTGACGTACTCCTTTTCCTATTTGGAACCAGTCTGCTGTTCCATGTCCAGTTCTAACTGTTGCTTCTTGAAGTGCATATATTTTTCTCAAAAAACAGATCAGGTGGTCTGGTATTCCCATCTTTTTCAGAATTTTCCACAGTTTATTGTGATCCACACAGTCAAAGGCTTTGGCATGATCAATAAAACAGAAATAGATGTTTTTCTGGAACTCTCTTGCTTTTTTGATGATCCAGCAGATGTTGGAAATTTGATCTCTGGTTCCTCTGCCTTTTCTAAAACCAACTTTAACATCTGGAAGTTCAAATTTCACATATTGCTGAAACCTGGCTTGGAGAATTGTAAGCATTACTAGCGTGTGAGATAAGTGCAATTGTGCTGTAGTTTGAGCATTCCTTTGCACTGCCTTTCTTTGGGTTCGGAATGAAAACTGACCTTTTCCAGTCCTGTGGCCACTGCTGAGTTTTCCACATTTGCTGGCATATTGAGTGCAGCACTTTCACAGCATCGCTTTTCAGTATTTGAAATAGTTCAACTGGAATTCCATCACCTCCACTAGCTTTGCTTGTAGTGATGCTTTCTAAGGCCCACTTGACTTCACATTCCAGATGTCTGGCTCTAGGTGAGTGATCACACCATCGTGATGATCTAGGTCATGAAGATCTTTTTTGTACAGTTCTTCTGTGTATTTTTGCCACCTCTTTTTAATATCTTCTTCTTCTGTTAGGTCCATACCATTTCTGTCCTTTATTGAGCCCATCTTTGCATGAAAGTTCCCTTGGTATCTCTAATATTCTTGAAGAAATCTCTAGTCTTTCCCATTCTATTGTTTTCCTCCACTTTCCTGCACTGATTGCTGAGGAAGCCCCTTCTATCTCTCCTTGCTATTCTTTGCAACTCTGCATTCTAATGGGTATGTCTTTCCTTTTCTCTTTTGCTTTCCACTTCTCTTCTTTTCACACCTATTTGCAATGTCTCCTCAGACGGTCATTTTGCTTTTTTGTATTTCTTTTTCTTGGAGATGGTCTTGATTCCTGTCTCCTGTACAATGTCATGAACCTCCATCCATACTTCATCAGGCACTCTGTCTATCAGATCTAGTCCTTTAAAACTATTTCTCACTTCCACTGTATAGTCATAAGGGATTTGATTTAGGTCATATCTGAATGTTCTAGTGATTTTCCCCTCTTTCTTCAATTTCAGTCTGAATTTGACAATAAGGAGTTCATGATCCAAGCCTTAGTCAGCTCCCGGTCCTGTTTTTGCTGACTGTGTAGAGCTTCTCCATCTTTGGCTGCAAAGAATATTATCAATCTGATTTCGGTGTCAATTATCTGGTGATGTCCAAAAGACTCTGTAGAGTCTTTTCTTGTGTTGTTGGAATAGGGTGTTTGTTATGACCAGTGTGTTCTCTTGGCAGAACTCTATTAGCCTTTACCTTACTTCATTCTATACTCCAAGGCCAAATTTGCCTGTTAATTCAGGTGTTTCTTGACTTTCTACTTTTGCATTCCAGTCCCGTATAATGAAAAGGACATCTTTTTTTGGGTGTTAGTTGTAGAAAGTCTTGTAGGTCTTCATATAACTGTTTAATTTCAGATTATTCAGCGTTACTGGTCAGGGCATAGACTTGAATTACCGTGATACTGAGTGGTTTGCCTTGAAAATGAACAGAGATTATTCTGTGATTTTTGAGATTGCATCCAAGTACAGCATTCTGGACTCTTTTCCTGACTATGATGGCTTCTCCATTTCTTCTAAGGGATTCCTGCCCACAGTAGTAGATATAATGATCATCTGAGTTAAATTCACCCATTCCAGTTCATCTTACTTCACTGATTCCTAGAATGTCTATGTTCACTCTTGTCATCTCCTGTTTGACCACTTCCAATTTGCTTGATTCATGGACCTAACATTCAAGAACGTGCCTGGCTGCAACGGTGCATGAGCTTAGCTGAGTAAAGCTACCTGGGGCTGGTGGTCAGGGGCAGTAGCCAAGAGAAGCTACCCTGCACCCAAGGACAGGGGTGGTGGCCGGAAGGAGCTACCCCGCACCTGAGGTCAGGGAGGTGGCCAAGAGGAGCTACCCTGTGTCCGAGTTAAGGAGCAGTGCTGCACTTTGCTGGAGCAGCAGTGAAGAGAGACCCCACGCCCAAGGTAAGTGAAACCCAAATAAGATGGTAGACACTGAGAGAGGGGATCAGAGGGCAGACAGACTGAAACCACAATCACTGATCACATGGATCATAGTCTTGTCTAACTCAATGAAACTAAGCCATGCTGTATGGGGCCACGAGAGACTGATGGGTCATGGTGGAGAGGTCTGACAGAATGTGGTCCACTGGAGAAGGGAATGGTAAACCACTTCAGTATTCTTTCTTGAGAACCCCATGAACAGTATGAAAAGGCAAAAAGATAGGGCACTGAAAGATGAACTCCCCAGGTCGGTAGGTGCCCAATATGCTACTGGAGATCAGTGGAGAAATAACTCCAGAAAGAATGAAGGGATGGAGCCAAAGCAAAAACAATACCCAGTTATGGATGGGACTGGTGATAGAAGCAAGGTTCGATGCTGTAAAGAGCAATGTTGCATAATAACTGTAGGTTTAGTTTGTTTTTCCTTGCAATAGTATTATTTCTTATATTTATCTGGTTAAGCTCCAATATGCTACTGGTGAAGAGTGGAGAAATAGCTCTAAAAATAATGAAGAGACAGAGCCAAAGCAAAATCAACACCCACTTGTGATAGGGCTGCTGATGGAAGTAATGTCTGATGCTGTAAAGAACAATATTGCATAGGAACCTGGAATGTTAGGTCCATGAATCAGTGTAAATTGGAAGTGGTCAGACAGGAGATCGCAAGAGTGAACATTAAAATGGACCAGAATGGATGAACTTAAATCAGATGACCAGTGTATCTACAATTGTGGGAAAGAATCCCTTAGAAGAAATGCAATAGCCCTCATAATCAACAAAAGTCTGAAATGCAATACTTGGATGTAGTCTCAAAAATGACAGAATGATCTCTGTTCATTTCCAAGGTAAACCATTCAATATCACAGAAATCCAAGTCTGTGCCCCAACCACTAATGATGAAGGAGCTGAAGTTGAGAGGTTCTATGATGACATAAAAGACCTTCTAGAATTAATTCTAGGGCCAAAATAAATGTCTTTTTCATCATAGGCAATTGGAATGCAAAAGTAGGAAGTCAAGAGATACCTGGAGTAACAGGCAAATTTGTCCTTAGACTACAGAATGAAGTAGGGCAAAGGGTAACAGAGTTTTGCCAAGAGAATGCACTGGTCATAACAAACACCCTCTTCCAATAACACAAGCATGATGTTACTCATGGACATCACCAGATGGTCAATATCAAAATCAGATTGATTATATTTTTTGCAGTCAAAGAGGAGAAACTCTATGCAGTCAGCAAAAACAAGACCAGGAGCTGACTGTGGCTCAGATCATGAAATGCTTATCACAAAATCCAGACTTAAGTTGAAGAAAGTGGGGAAAACCACTAGACCATTCAGGTATGACCTAAATCAAATCCCTTATGATTACACAGTGCAGGTGACAAATAGATTCAAGGGGTTAGATCTGATAGAGTGCCTGAGAAACTATGGACAGAGGTTCATGGCACTGTCCAAGCTAAGCTTCAACAGTATGTGAACTGAGAACTTCCAGCTGTTCAAGTTGGATTTAGAAAAGGCAGAGGAATCAAAGATCAAATTGCCCACATCTGCTGGATCATTGGAAAAACAAGAGAGTTCCAGAAAAAAATCTACTTCTGCTTCAAAGACTACACCAAAGCTGTGTAGATCAGCTGTGTGGATCACAACAAAATGTGTAAAATTCTTAAAGAGATGGGAATACTAGACCACATTACTTGCCTCCTGAGAAATCTGTATGCAGATCAAGAAGCAACAGAACCAGACAGGGAACAATGAACTGGTTCAAAATTGGGAAAGGAGTATGACAAGGTTGTATATTGCCACCTTGCTTATTTAACTTATATGTAGAGTATATCATGCAAAATGCCAGGCTGGATGAAGTACAAGATGGAATCAAGATTGCCTGGAGAAATATCAATAACTTCAGATATGCAGATGATACCACCTTTATGGCAGAAAGCCTAGAGGAACTAAAGAGGCTCTTGATGAGAGTGAAAGAGGAGAGTGGAAAAACCTGGCAGTGGTCTTAGTTGATTAACAGGTATTTATTTTAAATACTTCAAAGCATAAGATAAAATTTCTTTCTAAGAAAAGAAAAGCCTCAACATTTAAAAAATGAGGATCATGGCAGCCAGTCCCATAACTCCATGGTAAATATAAGGGGAAACAATGAAATCAGTGAGAGACTTTATTTTCTCTGGCTCCAAAATCACAGCAGATGGTGACTGCAGCCATGAAATTAAAAGACACTTCCTCCTTGGAAGAAAAGCTATGACAAATATAGATAGCATATTAAAAAGCAGAGACATTGTTCTGCCAACAAAGGTCCATCTGGTCAAAGCTATGGTTTTTCCAGTAGCCATGTATGGACGTGACAGTTGGACTGTGAAGAAAGCTGAGCGCCAAAGAATTGATGCTTTTGAACTGTGGTGTTGGAGAAGTCCCTTGGACAACAAGATCAAACCAGTCAGTCGTAAAAGAAATCAGTCCTGAATATTCATTGGAAAGACTGATGCTGAAGCTGAAGCTCCAATACTTTGGTCAGCTGATGAAAGGGAACTGACTGCTTAGCAAAGGCCCTGATGCTGGGAAAGATTGAAAGTAGGGAAAGATTGAAGGCAGGCAAAAAAGGGTATGAGAGATGATGCAGTGATTCGATTGCATCACCAACTCAGTGGACATGAGTTTGAGCAAGGTCTGGGAGTTGTTGATGGACAGGAAAGCCTGGCATGCTGCAGTCCATGGGGCCATAAAGAGTTGGACATGACTGAACGGCTGAACTGAACTGTGAGTACTGGAGTGGGTAGCCATTCCCTTCTCCCAGTATTCCTCCCAACCCAGGGATTGAACCCAGGTCTCCCACACTGCAGGTGGATTCTTTACCAGCTAAGCCATCAGGAAAGTCCATGAATACTGGAGTGGGTAGCTTATCCCTTCTTCAGGGAATTTTCCCAAACCAGGAATCAAACCGGGGTCTCCTGCCTTGCAGGCGGATTCTTTACCAGTTGAGCTACCAGGGAAGCCAAGTGACTAACACTTTCACTTTTTTTTTTCATTTAACCTACATGCTGCTGTGCTGTGGTTAGTTCATCAGGCATGTCTGATTCTTTGCGACACCATGGACTGTGTTCTGCCAGGCTCCTTTGTCCATGGGGATTCTCCAGGTAAGAATACAGGAGTGGGTTGCCCTGCCTCCTGCAGGACATCTTCCCAACCCAGGGAACGAACTCGTGTCTCCTGCAATGCAGGTGAATTCTTTACCGTCTGAGCCACCAGGGAAGTCCATGAATGCTGTAGTGGGTATCTATCCCTTCTCCAAGGCAACTTCCCAAACCAGGAACTGAACGGGGGTCTCCTGGATTGCAGGTGGATTCTTTACCAGCTGAGCTACCAGAAAAGCTCATAACCTATGTAAGTGTAGAGAACCATCAATCAGTAGATACATCTTTATTTTTTTCTGTCATTTTAATGATTTGGGATGGATAAATTTTAAATAAATTGCCCAACTTATTATAAAAGAGCAAAAATTTACATTTCAAAATCACAAATTACTTCTATGTAAAATGATTAAGCTGATTTCAGTTTTCTGTAGTAAATAGCTAATTTTATTAGACTTCCCTGGTGGCTCAGCTGTAAAGAATCCACCTTCAATGCAGAAGCCACAGGAGATGGGGGTTTGATCCCTGGGTGGGGAAGATCCTGTGGAGGAGGGCGTGGCAACCCACTCAAATCTTCCTGCCTCGAGAATCCCATGGACATAGGAGACTGGCAGACTACAGTCCATGAGGTCGCATAGATTCAGACACGACTGAAGCAACAAAGCACATGTATACATATAGTTAATTTTAAAGTGTGTTACTGCTAGCATTTTGAGTGTCATAGCCTGTATTTTTGCTACAATTTTTTTATGGGCTCATTTTTTCCTATTTATTTATTGTTGCACTTTGAAGATGCTTTCAGGACTCTTGATGCCATTTTAATGGTGACTGAAGGGAGAGGTTAAGTTAGAAACCTGGGATCAGTTCACCAGGTTACCACAAAATCCTTGAATTCACTTTGCTCTCTGAACAGTGCTTTATTGTACATACTGCATAGATATTTAAATAAACAAGTATTATGTAGTATGGTTTTATTTGACAGTTATACTGTAAAATCATAGAATGAAATAGTACTTCACTCATTAAATAATCATTTAATCTTCTGATTGCCAACACATGAGATAATTTCAAGTGTGGAATTTTTGCTTTGGATTGAATTTCATTTTTATGTACTAATTTACCAAACTTGGCTGCATGTCCTCATATCAAATAATTTGACATGGATATTTTAATTCATTAGTCATTCATAGCTCATTAAAATAGTTAATGTTGCTTTCATATAAAAAATGGAGATGTTTGTAAAAATTTTCAGCTAAGAAAATTTTCCAGATATTAGAGTATTATACAGTGATTAAATTATAATATATATATCTATCTCTAGGAGAGCCTGGAGGTAAAAATATAACTGTGATGACAGAGATTGAGAAGAGGAAAGTAGAAGGTTGATAGCTGTAGAAAAGTAAACTCTCAGGTTTTAAAAATTCAGATGAGAGGCTTCCTTTGTGGTCCAGTGGTTAAGAATATGCTTTGCAGTGCAAAGTATGGTTAGGGAACTAGATGCCACATGCTGTGGGGCAACTAAACCTGTGCTCTGTAACTACTGGACTCCAGGGACCACAGCTAGAAAAACTGTGTGCCACAATGAGAGATCCTGCAAGACCTGACACCGCCAAATAAATAAGTAAAAATTTTTTAAAATATCAGATGATTGCTCTATTATTGCCAAACAATATCACAAGCTTAACATCTGTGACTCTGAAATTTCAACTATAAGCACCTTATTTATGGCCAGGTGATGCATAGGGAAGATGCATTTTTCCTAAAGAATTAGTATTCCAGTTAAATGCTCTAGGAAACAAATCAGAATGAGGTTGTTTTCAGTTTCTCTAAGGTTGATTTTTTGGTATGTTCTTTTCAATTGTCACATGGATTTGGAAGACATCTATGTAGCTTCTTAAAATCTTAAGCCAAGTTTATTATTTAAAAGTTATATTTTCTACTGGATTTCTGAAACTTTCAACTTTCCATCTAGGTGAATTCCTATATTCTATAATTCCCACTTAAATATATATATATATATATATATATATAGAGAGAGAGAGAGAGAGAGAGAGAGAGTTTTATTTTGCTCTTACATTTTTTAAAATTATTTATTTTCTAGATCTGTTCAAACTGGAGATCTTAAATAACCTCCGAAGAATTGATGCTTTTGAGATGTGGTGTTGGAGAAGACTCTTGAGCGTCCCTTGGACTGCAAGGAGATGCAACCAGTCCATTCTGAAGGAGATCAACCCTGGGATTTCTTTGGAAGGAATGATGCTAAAGCTGAAACTCCAGTACTTTGGCCACCTCATGCGAAGAGTTGACTCATTGGAAAAGACTTTAATGCTGGGAGGGATTGGGGGCAGGAGGAGAAGGGGATGACCGAGGATGAGATGGCTGAATGGCATCAGGGACTCGATGGACGTGAGTCTGAGTGAACTCCGGGAGATGGTAATGGACAGGAAGGCCTGGCGTGCTGCGATTCATGGGGTCACAAAGAGTCAGACACGACTGAGCGACTGAACTGAACTGAAAGAAAGAAGGAGGCATATTTACAAAAAGGGCATATTTACTGATTAGAGGGCAGTACATGGACCTGGTTCCATCCAATATATTTCTATATCCTGATGAGTCATCACAAAAATTTTAAAAAAGAGGAGGAAAGGAAAATCAACTTTCTGGCACTCTTTAAATAAGGGAAGACCATCACCCATTTCAGAAATTTTTTTGAGCTGACAGTGATCATTTCAATACTGATTAACTTGCAAAAAGTCAACTTGGGACAGGAACAGGAAAGCAAGTAAAATTTATGATAGTGATCAAAAAAAATTTAGAGCAATATGAGATGTTTCTGGAAACAAAATGAAGTCTCGAAGCCGATGTAGTGGTCGGTGGACTCGGCGACCTCGGGTTTGCAGAAGCCTTGGCTCAGCATGTAGCCCGTGTTGCAGGTGCCGCAGCGGGTGCGGTTGTCTGGGGCGCAGGTGAGGCAGGCGGCCGCGTCGCCCACCGTGCAGGGCAGGAAGGCCGTGCAGACCACCTGGTCGTTGGGACACGTGCAGGAGCTGTCTCTTATACACATCTATTCTCAATACATTTTTGAATTTTCAGAATTTCAAATTTCACTGAATTTTTTAAGGTCAATTACTGCTAATTTAGAAGCTTACATTAGAAATATCAAAAAAGAAATCAAATGCTGTCTTTCAAAATATAATTTTTCAATTTTTGGTCTAAGTAAGATTTTGAATAAAATTATTTTTATTAAAAATTTTCAAAATCATAAAGCATTTTTCCCATATGTTGACAAACAAATGTTGAATTAAGTAGATTTTATATTGTCTACTGCTTGCTGACTTTACTGGTAGCATATGAGAAACAAAAATATTAAAAGATGTTGATCACCTATCCTTTAAATCTGTATAGTGCTTTAGAATCTGCTTGGTAGGTTTACTTACACTGTATTCATATTATTCATGTGTTAGACCCAACAGTCAGAGAAAGACATTCATATTACTTTTCCACTTTCAAGGGAAAAATGGAGTCAGAGATACTGAATATTCACTGAGGTTGTTACCAAGGCAGAATAAAGATGATTAATCATCTTTCAATAGCCTTCTGTGGCAACACATGCCAAGTCTCAGGATAAACCCCTAGCCACCCTAGCCAGGTATATCCTAACCTTTAGCCATAGGAGCTTCTCTATCATAAGCCTGTCAGCACAGAGTGAGCTGAGCAATAAAAGTAGGGTTGCTGACATTTTGCTTAGGTTCCAAGAATGGTTGCTGTTCTGAGTCGACTGGTGACCATATACATTGGTCAGGTGGTTTTTGAGATCAGTGGCTTTGGACATCTGGGCCTCCAAAATGCTTCTGGAAAAAGTCTTAGTTGCAATTCTGACTTTTACAGCAAATGTCTTTTTAAATATATGGTCTATCTATATTCAATAAGCTTGGTCATTTTGTGGGTGATCAATTTTGGATGATGCATTCTGGTTTATTTAATTACTCCAGTGTACTGTGAAGGTATGTGTTTTATAATGATTTAGACCTCAATTTTATAAACGATTCTTGTTTCACCATAAACCTGTCCATGTAATGAGATTAAATACAGAAATAAGATGGTTCATTTAAAGCTCAGTGGCACACTGAAAAGAAGATGACAACTCATTCCATAGAAGTTGTGTTGGTAGGCTGATTTTTTTAACTTATTGGTTTGTGATCTTGGGGAATTTGACAAACCATTCTGAGCCTCTGTTTGTTTTTCTTCCACCAAGACAATGGGAATGATAATCTATAGCCTAGTGTTGTCAGAATTAAATAAAAAGTATATCTGCTATGATATCAGAAAAATGGTGTTAAATAATTGTGTATATTTTCAGTTGATTTCCTGATAATAGCAAAAGTAAGGTGAAAGAAATCATATGATTAAAGAAAGAAAATCAGTTATCCAGGCAGGGGTTAGAAGGCTATGCCATACTTATGGTGACTGAATTGGTATGTGATGTCTGAGCTACCTTTTCTTAAAATGCTTTGGAATCTAAACAAACAGCTTAAGAATCCAGAATGTGGATGTGATGTTTTCATCATCAGTCTTACTATGTTCAATCATGTCATGTGTTCTCTTCTATGGGGCTCTGAGAAATAACTTCATGACCTCAACAGGAAACCTGGGCTAGACAGTGCATTGGTTAACATTATCAGAAATGTTTATGAAATATTTAAACAAGAACAGAGTGATACGATTGTCACCATACTTTACAAACGCATTCATATATCTAAACAAAAATGCAACTTAAGTTCATTAGATAAAAAAAAGACATTAATTATATATCTAATAGTGTATGTGGTAAGTCCCTTTAGTCGTGTCCAACTCTGAGACGCTATGGACTGTAGCCTGCCAGGCTCCACTGTCCATGGGATTCTCCAGGCAAGAATACTGAAGTGAATTGTCATGGCCTCCTCCGAGGGATCTTCCTGACTCAGGGATTGAACCTGCATCTCTTATGTCTCCAGCATTGGCAGGCAGGTTCTTTACCATTAGTGCCACCTGGGAAGCCCCACATATCTAATATTACATATTGGTAATATGGAATTTCAACCAAAAAATTTGGACTAAAAATAGTTTGTACTGAAAGAATTTGCACTTCAAAATGTATTTTAATAATACTTGTTTCTATGAGAGGAAAAAATGTCTATTTACACTTGAACTAGTTATTTGACCATTTATTTTACACCAGCACATTACAATTTATGATTTCTAGAAATGTTATCTTATTGACATTGCTAAAGTACTGGAATAACTAGGCTTTTAGTACTTGAAATGAAAATGAGTGTTTGGAGTATGCTGATTATTGGTTATTAAAATGTAGAAAGAGAATGACAAAGTAAGTTGCTGAGGAAATGAAGGCTTTACTTTCTCCATGATGTGCTTATAAGCACAGTGACCTTCTGTGTGTTTGTTAGAATGTTTGGATATTTAGTTGAGAAATAAGTTGTCTGTTTATTTTAATAATGATGGTGTCTGGTTTATAAATATAGGTAATAAAGCACCGCCATTATGCTGTTAACCATAAAAATACAACTGAATGCTAGGCATTCTACCTAGTTGGGCTTTCCCTAAAGGCTTTTGAAAGGAACCGTCAAATGTTTCAATTAAAAAATCTTGGGAATTTTCCCCAGGTTCTAACAAGCTATATCAAAATAGAACTCACTTCATGGAAAAAAGGAATCCCACAGCATTTCTTTTTAATAACTGTTCAGCTACAAAATTTTATTGGTATCTTTTTATGTTCCCTCTAGAGGATGTAATGCACAAAAGCATTGCCACGGAACATATAAAATTACAAATGAAATTTATTGTAAAAAGTAGAATGTCTTCTAGACTGGTGTCAGTATTTATTTCATTCAGAAACCAAAACTGCAGTATAATATATTCATTGTCAGCAAGTCCATGTGTGTAAATTGCCATCCAACGTTATTGACGGATATAAGACAGATATTGAAAAGACAATTTAAAGGTACTCTTCCAAACATAAACTGTTCCACAAAAGCACTGTAAAAACTCCTTCAAGATTTTGGGTTGTGCTTGACATGTATGGTTAACTACATAATTTGGTCGTGTCATAATCCACTGTGTTTGGCAATTTGGCATTAAACGCCTGCAGAGCAGATTGGATTCTCACCACCTCACTAGTAGACAGCTTGAGTCTATGACGAAGCAAGCAAGAGAAGAGATCTAGACGACGCTGACCAGGTGGGGAGAGTTTATTTACACGGTCTCTTATCTCTAGAAGCTGCAAAAGTGCTGAGTCCTGGGATCCCTGAGTGTAGGGGTAGTCCAGCTGCAGAATCAGGTCCCGGATAGCTTCCGGGTCAAAGTGCATGCTGTAGCCAAACACTTGAATGTTATTGATTTTCATATAACCCAGGTTCCGAGATGGGTCAATAAACTCCAGGGGTTCGTAGTAGATGCTTTCGTTGCCGTTGGGGCCGTTTGACTTGATGCGACTCCTCAGGTAGATGTGCACGGTCTCAAAAAACGTCTTCCACTTGTTCCCTAGAGTGAGCGACCAGTTGTAACACTGCAGGGGGAGGTCCAGCTTAGTCCGTTCCCAGTCGGGGAAGCTGTTTTCATTCACAGGCATAAACCAGCTCTCAGAGTGGCTGCCTCCGAAGGGGTTGATGTAGATGGCCAACACGGGCTCCAGGGTGCTGTTTTTCGTCAAACAGATCTGTAAAGAGAGACCCAGGATCATGTGGACCAGGCTCGACTTGTACTTGTTGCTCTTTAAGGTGAGGAGCATCCGCTTGCGCCAGGAGGGGTCGAACCAGCTGTTGAGGCGCATGTCGTTGCTGATGAAGATGGCGTGCACCTCCAGCCGCCTGTCGGTTTTCTGCAACAAGTACTTCATCTCCAGGTCTTGCAGGTCAGTCTCGAAGCCGATGTAGTGGTCGGTGGACTCGGCGACCTCGGGTTTGCAGAAGCCTTGGCTCAGCATGTAGCCCGTGTTGCAGGTGCCGCAGCGGGTGCGGTTGTCTGGGGCGCAGGTGAGGCAGGCGGCCGCGTCGCCCACCGTGCAGGGCAGGAAGGCCGTGCAGACCACCTGGTCGTTGGGACACGTGCAGGAGTGCGTCTCTTCTGAAAAACTGCCCAGAAGGCCGTTCTCATTGCAGTAGAGAAAAGACTGGATGCGAGTGAGCCAGTAAGTTGAAGTTCTAGAGACAGAAAACAAAAGGAAACTATATTAATACAAAAGCATTCGTTTGTGTGTGTGTGTGTGTATCCTGCAGTCAAGTTACCTTGTGTCTGAAAGCTTCACTATTATGTTCTTAGGACCTTTCCAGTCAGTAATTTAACTGCGATTAAAAAAAAAAATAATCCGTGTAGTTCACCATTTAAAAAATATAAATATAATTATATAATATTTATATATTTAAATTATGCATATATTTCATTCATCATTGAATAACATTAAACATAGATACATTTGATTTGAACTGGAAAACTGCATGAAATATCTTCTGAAGAGATTGCACGGCATCTTATTAGTGTCCTTGGAAGCTGATTGTGAATATAATTGGGTTTGTTATAGTTTTGAAATGATATCCAACAAATGGAAATAAAATGTTTTATTATTAAATATCTGCAGTAGAATTAGAGTGCATAAATGATGATTGTTCATTCATTCACTCTTAGCTACATAGAGCACTATGCAACAGGAATCCTAATTAGAAAGTAAAAAATGAAATTAAAACAACTCTAAATATTCAATCAATGGATTTAAATCCTAGGGTTCCATCAACATTGAAAGAACAAGTACCCACTGAGAGGGAAAATATTATTAAAACATGTTTGATTTTTATCCTTCCAGGCTGCTCAAGAAAATTGTTGAAAAAATCTCATTAAAACCAACTACAAGTTCTTTTAATAAGGGTTAAGTGTGTTAGTTGAATGGGTTTGATTTGAATAATTAACATTTTAAAATTTATATTTAGAAATCAGGATAATCTTCATGCAAATTTAAGATCTCACTTTTCTTCTTTTCCCACATTATTCAAATTCTTTTAGTGTGTTTAAAATCTCAGTAAAATAATTAAGGAAAAGCATGTGGCTGTGTAATCAGAAAATTCTTTGTTTTTACCTTGCTACTTTCTCATACTAGTTGCAAAATAATGGAAATGTTGAATGACCTAAGTTAGTAAAGGGCTTTCCAGGTAGTGCTAGTGGTAAAGAACCCACCTACCAATGCAGGAGACAAGAGATGGGAGTTCGCTCTCTGGGTGGGGATCTCCTTCAGGAGGAAATGACAGCCCACTCCAGTATTCTTGCCTGGAGAATCCCATGGACAGGGGAGCCTGGAGGGCTACAGTCCATAGGGTGGCAAAGAGTCAACATGACCCAAGTGACTTAGCGTTCAAGTTAGTAATATCTTCCATATTAAGTTCTTATGAGAAAGAGTTTGCCTCAGCCTGGCTGCATGTGTTTTGACTATTGCACAGAGCATGTGTCACAGTAGACACCAAAAATTGTATATTTTTTGGCGTTTTTATGCCTTTCTAGTGTTGATTATTCAGTACATATAAGATTTTCTGCAAATTGTATATATTGTACCCAATCCTTTAGATATTACATTGCTACCATTTAAAGAATTTGTATATGTAGTAAAATATAGATATGAATGTGTAAATAATCAGTCAGAAAATTTATTATCACATTCAGAACAATATTTGAGCTATATATTCATTTTTGGTCCTTGCTCATTCTCCTATTGTGATATAACACTATTTTTTTTTTTTTAAGGAAGCTCTTCCCTGTTTTTTTCCAAATAAATTGAATAACTCCTTTATTCCTACTCATAATATTTACTTATTTTTATTCATAGTGCCTTTTTCTACTTAAAATGTTATATCATGTACTTACTTGTTTATACTTCATTTATCCCATTAAGTATAATATTCAACTTGCCAAAATCATATATACTTTGGTTGCAGCTTTAGATCTTGGGCCTAGCAGAATGCTGGGAGATCACAATGCTCTAATACTTAATGAATATTAGATAAAATCCACAGACAAATTAAAGGAACATTTTCTCAATGTGCATATTTTTCAGTGAAATGTTAAAGCACTAAACTTCATATTTCATACCGTTGTGAAGATCTAACTCCCGAGATGCAGGAGGTGGAGTTACACAACATATTCTTGACATCTGCACAATTAAATCTATATAAAAATCTCAGTAAATATATATTTTAAAAACTTTTCTTTTCCAGAATCCCTAAATGCAACTGTTTTCTATAGACCTGGCTGCTGCTGCTATGTCGCTTCAGTCATGTCCGACTCTGTGTGACCCCATAGATGGCAGCCCACCAGGCTCCGCCATCCCTGGGATTCTCCAGGCAAGAATAGAAGGTAAAACCTAATTAAGCTCAACAAAAACAAAATATTTTCCTCCTAATTGTCTCTTGCACTGAAAAACACTAACTGGGAAACTACACCTATTAAAATCATTTCTAACTTTCCCAAGATACTTTAAAAATAAGTTATTAGAAAACTCTCCCAGGAGGCTGCCCAGGGGTTATGAAATAGCAATGATTGACACTTTGTTAGCCATACAACTATGTAAGCATCTCTTCTCTTCTCCTCTGGTTCCTTGTTTTCTTGCTGTGCAATATATATATGCAAAAGCTTTCTTTTTCTAACTGAGAAAATAGCTTGATTCATGATTTCTGTATTCAGTCTCAGAATCCAGAAATTATTACTGACTTGTTATCTGCAGTTACTGATATATTTATTTCATCAATTCACTCTCAATGAATTAATCTCTCTCCTTGTTACCTCCTTTCTTTTTCTCCTTTTCTCTTTTCCCTCCCTTCCATTCTATCCTTCTTTCTTTCTTCCTTATTTCTGTGTTTTCTTTCTCTCTGTAGCCCTATTTGTATCTATCGAATATAAAGCATATAAAATATATACCCTATCTGGATTGAACATTATATTTTCTTTCCTAGAATCAAAGCATAAATTCTCTGAGCCAATCCATGTCTTACTGTAAGCTCTCATTGTGTTTCTGAATCATAAGGACAAACCAAGAAAATGAAATAGATAGACCCAAGTCTATAGACAGCTCACAAAACTAGGGTATCATAGAAAGACTCATTTGGACACTTTAGAAAAGCAATGACTTTTTCAGCTTTTTCCAATTATTTTCACAACCCCCATAGATGCATTATTGAACGAATGCTTTACTGAAGGTTTGTGGGTTTCAGCTTGTCATGTATGAATACTGATAACTCAGTATGCTGTCAAAGCTCCTATTTCCTAGGACAGAAGAGCTTACATGTATTTCCTTCCTTGCTGTTTCTTGTCCTTTATTCCCTATTACCTATGTTTTTACTTTTTTAATTACTTCACAGGTAGGGAATAGATTTTTAAAGGAACAAAATTCAATAATTATTCATTACTACTTGTAAAATCTTGTGAAGGCAGTGTTCAAAAAATAGAAAATGGAGCAAATTTCACGTTTGTATATGGGTTTTCACTTTATCCAAAAGATCATGTAGTTCTTTTTTTTTTCTGACAAAGTAAACTTTAACTATAGTTTTAAAATTTAAACTTAGTGAGTTTTGAAGAGAAATATATTCCACATTACAGAAGCCTGGAGTGCTGCAGTCCATGGGGTTACAAAGAGTTGGACACAGCAGCGACTGAACTTTACTGAAGTATTTTTTTAAAACTCTCTTTCTTTTATGTTGTTGCTCAGTTCCTAAGTCACATCTGACTCTTTGTGACTATATGGACCGTAGCATGCCAGGCTTCGCTGTCCTTCACTGTCTCCCAGAGTTTGGTCAAACTTATGTCCATTGAGTTTGTGATACTATCTAACATCTCATCCTCTGTCACACCCTTCTCCTTTTGCCTTCAGTCTGTCCTAGGATCAGGGTCTTTTCCAGTGAGTTGGCTCTTCACATCAGGTGGCCAATGTATTGGAGCTTCAGCTTCAGCATTAGTCTTTCCAGTGAATATTCAGGGTTGATTTCCTTTTAGGATTGACTAGTCTGAGTTCCTTGCTGTCCAAGGAACTCTCATGAGTCTTCTCCAGCACCACAATTCAAAAGCATCAATCCTTTTTTTTATACTTAAGTATTAAAACAAAGTAATGCCACATTTTTATTCTCATATGTAACTTTTTTTCACATAAACTATTTAGAGTCTACTGGGGTTAGGTTTAGAAGATGCAATTTGAAAGATGAACTCCTGGCAGGCAAGTTAGTCCTTTGTTGCTTTGTATCAAGCATGTGACATTGTTTCTAATAACTACTCAATAGCACTTCAAAATGGCAACCCACTCCAATATTCTTGCCTGGAGAGTCCCAGGGACGGAGGAGGCTGGTGGGCTGCCGTCTATGGGGTCACACAGAGTCAGACATGACTGACGTGACTTAGCAGCAGCAGCAGCACTTCAATAAATATTTACTAAGCAAAGGAAATAGGAAAGAAAAGGGAGAGAAGGAGTAAAGGCAGGAAAGAATATAAATTAAAGTGAAGGAACTATACACATTATAGAAGTATAGAAGAAAGAACAAAGGGAAGACAGTATTAAAGTCAATGAATTGATAATGACAATGATATGAAGTGATTCAAGGGGTTTAAAAACTCCTTATCTATCAGGAAGTAAGTGCATTTGAAACTAATTTCTAAAAAAACAAACAAACAAAAAAACTTTTACGTCATAGCATTACAAAAAGAAAATACCTTCCAGAGTTAACCTTTTGGAAAAAAAAATATAATTAGTTAAAAGCTATAGCATGTTCATATTTGAGAAATCAGGTAACAAACCAAGGTGAGATTAGACAAAGCTTGGTTCAGTTGTCTCTGTTCACTGACAACATTCTTTCTTTCTTTCTTCATGAAAGAATTTTTTTTTTAATGTAGATCCTTTTTAAAGCTTTTATTGAATTTGTGACAATATTGCTTCTGTTTTATTTATTTATTTTTGGGGTTTTTGGCCAGGAGACATAGGGGAATCTTAGCTCCCAACCAGGGATTAAACCCCATACCTCTAGCATTAGAAGACGAAGTTTTAACTGCTGGGCCACCAGGGAATTCCTTCTCTGCGTATTTAAAATCTATTCTTCTCCACAGAACATACATTATGTGAGTGTCAAAAGAGCACTAGACCAAAGTATGAACAGTGGATTTCTAGGACAGACTTTACCTGGTGACTGGGGACAAGCCACTTTAGTCTCTTTGAGAGAAGACTTTAGAATTCAAAGAAACACTGGTTCAGATTTTGATTCTGCATGACGCTGGGGGATGTGTACAGCTTTCTGAATCTCAGAAGCTCACCCTCAGTTTGCCTGTTGCTCTGTTGTCAGGATGAAATGATGTAACAAATCCCATCATCACAGAGCCCCCACACATGGTAGCTGCCAACAATGCAACAAGAAGAATGAAATGCCAGTATTAAAATATTGTTGTTATGAAGAATATACGGTATTGTAAAGTAAAGTAAAAATAAAATAAAATAAAAAGTTACAATGCTGAGGGAAAAAAAAAGAAGAAGATATTGTCTTGACCTTGTAGTTTTGAATGATGTTGCCAACTAAAAATTGGCACTTGCCATCTGCCTCTACCAGGACTAAGTCACTAATCACTGCAGCCACTGATCTTCCACACCCCCCTTTAAAGGAGTTGAGGGTCAAGTTCAGGAATGAGGCATCTGTGCTCTGGGAAAAACTGGCAGAACAGACCTTCAGATAGTTAGATATTTTCAAAAGAAGATTTTATGGGCCCAACTCTTATATCTCCTCCTATGTAGAAAAGCTCTAAGGTCATTAAAGATGGCATCTGTTCTTCATTACAAGCAGCAAGCTTAGGCCAAAATGTATGCTTGACTGCATGGACTTCCTTATCTAAAATTATATGTAACACTGACCTCCCCTCTTACCTCTTCAGAGCAGCTCTCAGAGTTATCTGATATGCTATCTCCCAGACTATTATTCCTCATTTTGCCCCAAATAAAATTAACTCACAACTCTCACCTTTCTCATTCTCTTTCCATCAGCAGTGTTTAGTGGGGTTGGTAAAATAGATTCCTAGACCTCACTCCAGACATATTATATGAATCCCTAGAAGCAGGGCCCAGGAAGCTCTTGAAAATATCCAGCCCCAAAGACAAAGCCAGTGTGGTCAAAGCAAAGAGCATTGCACTAAAAGAGCTGTATGTACAGAGGACTTGGTAGGAAGGGTCTTGTTTTCAGGAACTAAATGAAAGCCTGTAGAGCTGGAGTGGAGAGTATATCAATGCAGTATTAGACTGTGAACTAAGTAGTGGCCAGATCAGGCAGAATTTTGTTTCGGTTTTAAATTATTCTGAGTGCAATAAAGAGTGGCAAATGGATTTAGGCAAGAGTCAATGAAGTCGCTCAGTTGTGTCCGACTCTTTGACCCCATAGACTATAGCCTACCAGGCTTCCCTGTCCATGGGAATTTCCAGGCAAGAGTACTGGAGTGGGTTGACATTTCCTTCTCCAAGGGATCTTCCCAACCTAGGGATTGAACCTGGGTCTCCTGCATTGCAGGCAGATGCTTTACTCTCTGAGCCACCAAGGAAGCCCCATGCACATATTTAGCAACTATCTTTCTCTTTATGGACTTCCCTGGTGGGTCAGCTGGTATAGAATCTGCCTGCAATGCAGGGAGCCTGGGTTTGATCCTTGGGTGGGGAAGATCCCCTGGAGAAAGGAACGGCTACTCACTCCAGTTTTCTGGCCTGGAGAATTCCATAGACTATATAGTCTATGGGGTCACAAAGAGTTGACCATGACTGAGTGACTTTCACTTCACTTTCTCTTTGTATTATACCAACAGTATTTCATTTTAATGAAAATAAAACATGCAGTCTCAGAGAACTGTTATATACACAGACACTGTTTAAGGTTCTATATGAAAATTAACAACCACAATAGCTATTAGGGGCTCTTTAGGGCTTTCCAGGTGGTGCTAGTGGTAAAGAATCTGTCTGCCAATGCAGGAGATGCAAGAGACACAGGTTTGATCCCTGGGTCAGGAAGATTCTCTGGAGAAGGATGTGGCAACCCGCTCCAGGATTCTTGCCTAGAGAATTCCATGGACAGAGGACCCTAACAGTCTACAGTCAATGGGTTCACACAAGGTCAGACATGACTGAGTGACTGGGCACTCACACACACAAATAGCAGTTAGCCATGAACCTTTAAGAACATGTCCAGAAGAAGAGAGAGAAGTTAAAACGTCTGTATGGCAGCAGACAGCTTTGAATTAATATACATTTGGGGCCTTGTGCCCACAATGTATGCTAAATTTGCAAGCCCTAAAATTGAAATTTTGGGCATACACACACAGAACAAAAAGTGAAGGTGAAAGTTGCATCCAACTCTTTGCGACCCCAGGGACTATACAGTCCATGGAATTATCCTGGCAATTCTACTGGAGTGTCTAGCTATTCCCTTCTCCAGGGGATCTTCTCAACCCAGGGATCGAATCCAGGTCTCCTGCATTGCAGGTGGATTTTTACCAGCTGAGCCACCAGAGAAGCCCAAGAATAAAGGTAATGTATCCTTTCTCCAGTGTATCTTCCTGACCCAGGAATCGAACTGGGGTTACCTACATTGGAGGCAGATTCCTTACCGGCTGAGCTACCAGGGAAATAAACCAAAACCCTAAAGCTTACTTTTAGAATTCTACTATGTTACAGTTAGATTAATAAATTATTTACTGATTTACCCTCATATCATGGGCCAGTCACTGTTATTTTTAATCCTTCAACAGTCGATGTAAAACTTAAACCCATTTTACAATTTGAGAAATACATAGAGTCATAGTTTCAACAATTTTCACAATTACATATATATGTATTAGGTATTACAATGAAAAAGGACTCGAACCAAATCTAATTTTTTAATGTGTGTCTAATAGTAAGGAAAAATGAGTTAAGGAAAGATATCTATTTATTGTCATACTGGAAAGCATCAAAGATAAAAGATAACTTTATTTTTTTAACTTAATCTGTTCTGTTTATTCATTAAATTATTATATAAAATTAGGTACTTGAGTTACAGCGCACTCTAATGACTTCAGTCATCTTTTGGGAGCAAAACTATCAGTGAACCTTATTTTCCTTGACTCATATGGAAAATGGGAATGAAATATACGCTGTTGTAAGAATTAAAGGGAAATAGCAAGAAAATCCATTAAAAGAGTGCCTTTTCCAGAAAAAATGATAAATAAATGTGAATGTTTACTCTTATGATGACATTTATAACTACTGTTAACCTTTCAAAGAAATAATATCATATGCAGTTTCTTTATTACAAATGCTATTTTCCTGTAGAAAGTGGAAATTGTCACTTTATCTTCAACAATTTGTGGATTACATGCATCTTACTCTTTATCTCACTTTTATCAGATGGGCCTAGTTACTGATAGCATGATTAAGATGGCCTCTGTATTAATTTGGAAACTCAAAAATCTGAACAAACAATATTTTTCAAATTTGGGACATATATTCTGATGCATGACAGTTTGCACTGAGGTATTAGAACATATGTTGATACAAAAACAATTACCTTCTCTCACAGTTAAATCCTCTCTGAGCACTAATAATCTTATTTCAAAGGTCCTTTTTTCCAACCTTCTAATCTTTTTTGGCTTTCCAAATCTGTGCAGTGTGGATCTGAATTTTAAAATCTAAACAACACAACTTCAGGTCTATTTTTGAAGTTAAATATTATTCGTTCATTCATTATTCATTTCAGCCTTCATAGATTTGTTCTTCTTCAACCCTAATACTTTAAACTGAATAAGAATTTGGGATTAAGTGCCCACAGTCATTTAAAAAGTCATAAACTGATTATTAGTGCAGTCACAGACAAATGATGCCAAATAATATGCTGTCACTCACTGTCCTCCAGCTCTGCTGCTGTGTCCATCTCAGCCTTGAAAACAGGACCTGGGGCTGATGTTGACACACTCATCACACAATAGTCTCACTCTTGGAAATAATATCACATCCTGAGAAACAGGATATCATTGTCAAAGTTCCCTTGGCTATGAGTCTCCCAAAGAAGCATCATTTATGTATATGTATACGTGTATATATGGGCTTCCCTGGTGGCACAGTGGTAAAGAATCTGCCTGAAATGCAGGAGCTGCAGGAGACCTGAGTTCAATCCCTGGGTGAGGAAGATCCCCTGGAGGAGGGCATGGCAACCCACTCCAGTATACTTGTGTAGAGAATCCCACAGACAGAAGAGCCTGGTGGGCTTCAGTCCATGGGGTCACAGAGAGTCAGACACAACTGAAGTGAATAAGCACATATATGTGTGTGTGTGTGTGGGTATATATGTATATATATCACATGTGTATATAGATACACATCTATAAACCTGTAGATGCATATATACACACACTTTACTTTCATGCATTGGAGAAGGAAATAGCAACCCACTCCAGTGTTCTTGCCTGGAGAATCCCAGGGATGGGGGAGCCTGGTGGGTTGCCGTCTGTGGGGTCGCACAGAGTTGGAAACGACTGAAGCGACCTAGCAGCAGCAGCAGCAGAAAGTCAACTAGCTAGTAAGTGACAGAACTCAAAGTATATCCCAGTCATTGTTACTCCTGACAATGGGGATATAACACCAAAAGTCCTGTGTTAAGTCCTGTATAGTAGAATTCTATGGTGGGGTTAATGGCAACCTCCTTCGAGGGGACTTAATGCCATACCCACACCCAGAGCTCCTGTCCCTGCAGCAGACCACTGTGACTTGTACCTCCTCAGGAGATGCCCAAACACAGTTCTGTCTCAGTCTCTGTGGGGTCCCTGGGTCCTGGTGCACACAAGATTTGTTTGAGCCCTCTGAGCATCTCTGGCAGGAATGGCAGAAAGTGAGGAAGAACTAGAGAGTCTCTTGATGAAAGTGAAACAGGAGGCTGAAAAAGTTGGCTTAAAGCTCACCATTCAGAAAACTAAGATCATGGCATCCGGTCCCATCACTTCATTCCAAATAGATGGACAAACAGTGGAAACAGTGGCAGACTTTAATTTTGGGGGGCTCCAAAATCACTGCAGATGGTGACTGCAGCCATGAAATAAAAAGATGCTTAACTCCTTGGAAGAAAAGTTATGAACAACCTAGACAGCACATTTTTTAATTATGAAAGACATTACTTTCCCAACAAAGGTCCATCTAGCCAAGGCTATGGTTTTTCCAGTGGTCATGTATGGATGTGAGAGTTGGACTATAAAGAAACCTGAGCGCAGAAGAATTGATGCTTTTGAACTGTGGTGTTGGAGAAGATTCTTGAGAGTCCCTTGGACTACAAGGAGACCAACCAGTCCATCCTAAAGGAAATCGGTCCTGAATATTCATTGGAAGGACTGATGTTGAAGCTGAAATTCCAATATTTTGGCCACCTGATGCAAAGAGTTGACATTGGAAAAGACCCTGGTGCTGAGAAAGATTGAGGGCAGGAGGAGAAGGGGACAACAGAGGATGAGATGGCTGGATGGCATCACCGACTCAGTGGACATGAGTTTGAGTAAACTCTGGAAGCTGGTGATGGACTGGGAAGCCTGGCATGCTGCAGTCCATGGGGTCGCAAAGAGACAGACACGATTGAACTGAACTGAACACCAAAAGTACAAACAGTAAGAGCAAAAAGTACTAAGTGGGACAACATCAAACCAAAAAGCTTCAGTCCAACTAAACTGTAATTCATTTAATTGAATAGCATACACAGAAAAATCTGCAACTGAAACATTTTGTCCAGATTTGTGCTGCATTTAATAGTATAGTTAAAGAAAAACCAATAGATATGTTTTCCATCTTATGACATAAAATATGAAAAGAAAAAGGCAACATTCAGGATGTGAAATATGAGAAATACAACTCAATTATTTTACTGTATGTTAAGGGAATATATTATTTTAAAAATAGAGTCCACATTTAATTTCCTCCAAATTAAAAACTGAACTATTTTGCCAATTGAATCACTTACATGATAAGTTTATAAAACTTGGAAAGTATTTATTATGTGCAAGTTCATTCTATTAAGTAGTATAATTGAGGAATATTGACACAAATGCAATGGTCTCTCCTATGTGCTTTTATAACACCCTTGTTTTCATCTAGCATAATATTCATTATACCAAGTCATTATTACCCAATCGTCTGTATACTTCATTACATTATACATGCTGTGAGGGAGAAGATATATTTGTTTACTTTACCATTTTATTATCATAAAGTACCTTAATCAGGTTATAGTGTTTATACTTAAGTTTTCACATTAAAACATTCTGAACCTTTATTAGTCTTGAAATATGTTAATGATGAATCCAAATTTGAACATCTAAATAATATAAATAGAAGTTTCTAAAAGTAAAATATTCATGAAGAGGCCATTTTATCTTATTCTTCATAGATCTATTCATCTCTGACCCTAATATTTCAAACTAAATATAAATATCACATGAATGTGTAAATGAAGAACAAAAAAAGAGAAGCTAAAAAAAGCATATTCAAGGCTAAATTGTGAA
>SJYT01005229.1:32751-106729 GCA_006410635.1 Cephalophus harveyi
CTAGATAGCATATTCAAAAGCAGAGACATTACTTTGCCAACAAAGGTCCATCTAGTCAAGGCTATGGTTTTTCCTGTGGTCATGTATGGATGTGAGAGTTGGACTGTGAAGAAGGCTGAGCGCCGAAGAATTGATGTTTTGAACTGTGTTGTTGGAGAATACTCTTGAGAGTCCCTTGGACTGCAAGGAGATCCAACCAGTCCATTCTAAAGGAGATCAGTCCTGGGTGTTCATTGGAAGGTCTGATGCCATAGCTGAAACTCCAGTACTTTGGCCACCTCATGCGAAGAGTTGACTCATTGGAAAAGACTCTGATGCTGGGAGGGATTGGGGGCAGGAGGAGACGGGGATGACATGGATGAGATGGCTGGATGGTTCACCAACTCCATGGACATGAATTTGAGTAAACCCCGAGAGTTGGTGATGGACAGGGAGGCCTGGTGCGCTGTGATTCATGGGGTCATAAAGAGTCGGACACGATTGAGTGACTGAACTGAACTGAACTGATGAGGCTGGGAAGACTGAGACTATGAATTTAAAGCAAGTCAGTTTTTAAAAAAAAACAAGCAATTAAGCAAGCAAATAAGCATTATAGAAAAGAGAGCAAGATGAGTGCCTACAGAAGAGAAAATATTAATACACAATCTATAAATTCAAAGTATTTTTTAAGAAAACATGTAATCTAAAAATTCAAAACCACCAATGAAAATAGTAACTTATTTTAAAGTGATCCCAAATTGTTTTACTGTGGTGACATTATGTATATATATATTTTCTACATCGGTGTATATCTTTTACATTTTGTAAAGGACTTGAACAATCAATACAGATGAAATTATTTTTGACCATGAACTCACAATAGGAAAAAAAACAAAAAACCCAAAGAGGAACCAGGGTTACCAAGGTTGAAAATGTGCAAAAATCAGAATCTTATCAGCATTGATTACAGAAATGGAAAGCATTTTATATTGAAGTCAATTACCAGCAACATACTTAATAATTTCTATGTAAAATAAAATATGAGAGATACACAAGTGGTTACCAAAACAAATCGGAAAAAAGAAAGGAAATATGATGATGATGATGATTTAAATTTAAACAGTAAGAGGGAAAACATCAGATTAGCAAAGCTGAGCAGAAAATTTGTGAATTAAATATAATTGAGATAATGATACTGAGAATATGCACCACAGAGAGAAGAGATTGAAAATATAAAATAGATCAAGAGGATAACATTAGAGAACCTGATAAATACCTAATCAGAGTTCCAGAAGAAGAAAATAGAGAAAAAGGGGAGAATTCCATATAATATGACATTAAGTGAGAATTCTCCAAAGTCTATGAAATTCGTAAATCTTGAGATAGATGAAGCTCAAAAAAATTCCAAGAAGAATAACTATTCACATTGTATTTAACTTGTGGTTCTTGTTAAATGTAACAAAATTTTTTTATAAATAACAAAGATTATATATAACAAAAGATAAAAATATACAAATATTTAAAAGATATTAAAGCATATGTAATCAATGCAGTTATATTCACAATATTCAGAAATAGAAAGACTCACTAGGAAAGATACCAATTCTTCCCAAATGTATTTCTATATTTATGCAACTCTAATAAAAACTGCTTCAAGTTTTCTTTTTGTTTTTAGGTATGATAAAAATATCTGCCTGGCAATGCAGAAGACCTGAATTCCATCCCTGGATCAGGAAGATCCACCTGAGAAGGGAATGGCAATCCACTCCAGTATTCTTGCCTGGAGAATTCCATGGACAGAAGAGCCTGGCAGGCTATAGTCCATGGGGTTGCAAAGAATCAGGCATGACTAAGTGATTAACACTAGAGTAGCTTGTCTTCAGTGAGTGCTCCCAATAATAATTTATAAAATTTGACCAAAATAGAAAGAACTACTAGTTAAAAGAGTTACACAATGTCCAAAGGCAAAAGCAAAATGAGTTTTTGTCTTTAAAGAAGGGGACACCACCAATGGAGAGATAAGTTTTGCCTTAGGGAACTCCCTATTCTGGACAAAGTGGGAAGGATGGAACTCAATCAGAAACAATACTCTTAAAGGCTTAATGTGTACAGAATGAAAATGGAGAGTTGCCAGAGAAGATATTAATTGAGGCAATTGTGAGACATATTTTGAGGAATCAACCAGAAAGCAAATGTAAATATATTCTTTGCCTATCACAGAGGAGACAGTGATTGCAGTCTGGATATCTCCAAGGTAGAATGGCTTGGTAAACACATTTGAATACGAGAAAAGCCATGCCTTCGCAGTAAAGAGTGTCACAAGACTAAAGATTATTCCTAAACTAACTGTCAAACTAAAAAGACTCACTGTAATTAAAAAAAAATATCTGTAAAGACAATGTGGTCAACAAATAATAAAGCAGCCTGCCAAATTAAAAATCAACACTATTCTAATAAAATAACATACTTCAAAGTCAATATATAATATCACCTACAAAACCTAATAAAAATACGTAGTTACAAGAACTGTGAACAAACAAGTAGATGCCATTCACTGCAAAAAGACAAAGCTATTGATAGAAATAGGTCCCATGACAACCTACATAATTGCTATTGACTGATAAATGTTGACTTGAAACAAGGAGACTGACAGATATTTCTCCATTAAAGATAGGTTTATTCAAATTACAATTTTACCTATTAAAATAAAACCTAATTCTCTAATTATTCAGGACAAAAAACAGGATAAGGCATTCTGTGCTTTGGAAAAACAGGTCCCTTAGATAATCACAGCTATCTCAGAAAAATAAAGAAAAAATATGAACCCAGATTCTTGCATCTTCTCATTCATAGAAAATCACTAAAATCATTAATGGAGATATGTAATCTTCATGACCAGCAGTAAATTTTTATTGAGCTAAATGCTTGACTACATATATTTCCTAGGCAAAATTGTGTATATCTGGCCACTCTCTCAACTCTTTGGGGCAATTTCTCAAGAGCTTTCTGAGAGGCAATCTCCTGAGTAAGAGTCCTCAGGAAGGCCCTGAATAAAACTCATCTCAGCTCTTACATTATGTGTGTTTGTGTTTTTCAGTCAACAGTTTTGACAACCATGAAGGATTCAGAGCAGCCTTCTTTCCTTCAGCTGAACTCTACAGAGATCTAGGTCTTTGGTACCAGCAAGGGTTCCATGTGCCCATCCTCCTCCTTGATGTGTCCAGATGAACTGGGTGAGTCTCTCATGTGGTCTTGGATCTCCCATCTTGGCTGACATCCTGAGCCTTATTCAGTTGTTATTAAACTCCTTGATATGAGGACTAGGGTTTCCTTGAACTTAAGTTCAAGAAGAGGTATCTGGATTCTCCAGTTGAAAGACATTGACAAGATTTTGCTCAGTTGAAAGACACCTAGGTGGTTTGGACTGTGTCATTAGGTAGGAGCTACCTGATGTCCTTGCTGAAACTGGCTATTTAACAGGGCTGGTCAGAGTAACTTGAAGACATCAAATGAGAGCTTTCAGCTCCAAAGATAAGGGCTACAGATCCTCCCAGCTGATACAGTTTTCTCAAGCAACTGAGAAATTTATGGGAGTGGTAGAAGCAAATCCTCATACCATTTGGGAGTCTCATAAGAAAAGCCACTCAAACTAAAAGACCCACTTGTCTTGGGATGCCTATAGGGTTGCCCATCCAGTATTCTGAACACCCAAGCTGGTTTTAGACTGCCAGTGAGAGAAGTCAGAAACAGACACATAAAATTGCTGAAACAACTTGAGGGTAACACCTGCAGGATGTAAGCTCACAAACAGCACAACAGCCCACCACACAGCTTTTGATAGTAATATCTTGACAAACCAACTTTAAAATGGGGGATTGTTGTTCCTCTTGTTGTTTAGTTGCTAAGTTGTGTCTGACTCTGTGACCCATGGACTGTAGCCTGCCAGGCTCCTCTGTCCATGGGATTTCCCAGGCAAGAACACTGGAGTGGGTTACCATTTCCTTCTCCAGGGGATCTTCCCAACCCAGGGGTCACACCCACATCTTCTGTGGCTCCTGCACTGGCTGGTTGATTCTTTACCAATGAGCCACAAGATAAAGCCTCCTAAACAGAAGACAGAGGCAAGTCAGATAGCCAACCTCCAACCAGGTTCATGAACATTTTGTATGTAGCACATAAGCACTAACTTTATTGGAAACAGAAAATCTTGCACAGAAATGGCCAAGATGGGGCTCTTTTCACATTCCCAAACCGACTTTTGTGTGTGCAGCTAAAAAAAAAAGCCAGCTTGATAAATCATCTTTTCAAAATTCTGAATGTAAGGGAACAGAAGTCCTTCTAGGAGGAACTTGCATTTTCTCTCACTATGCCTTTGAGATGTAAATGTTGTACAGATCAGGGAACTGTATCTAGACCCTTTCCAATTCCTGAGATTAAGTTAAAAAATAAAAAGGAAAAGAAGACTTTTAAACTTAAGCAAGGAAACAACTTATTCTAATTGTTATTTATAAACTAGTAAGATTTATATTGTAATACCTGATTTATAACTTAGTTTTAGAAATGAAAGCTATGAAATCTATATGTATCTGGATATATGTATATCTAGGTTTCTACACTATAAATATATGTTTCTACCTTTGATGGTATTGCCAAAATTAATTATAAGTGAACTCTTTTTAATTGACTTAAAGGAAAATAAGTGCTTCTAAAAACTCAGAAACAGAAACTAACCCAAATGAATTTCAGTTTCACATGATCTAGGAAATATTCAATATTAAATTAATTTTTATTGCTAAAGTCAGTTTAGATTTGTCGGCTTAACTAACATGGACAACCAGGCAAGAGCACTGGAGTGGGTTGCCATTTCCTTCTCCAATAACCAAGTTTACTAAAACTTAAATAAGTTAACATTATCTCTGTCACAAAATGTGTTAACAAGAAAAATGGGGGGTGATGGCTGGTGTGGTCCAATCTTATGAAGATTTCATGAGTAATCTGAACATAATTATTGACAAAAAGTAAACTAAATTGACATAAATGAAGTGAGAGCTTTTAGGGAACTATTTAAGAATAATTATGTTTTATGGTATATCTACTTAAAAACAGTTTCTTTGAAATTTTAGTAACTTGAAATTTTAGAGATTTGCTAAATTAAGTTAAATGATGGAAGTTATTGAATATCTAGATCACTCCCAAATAAAATTACTGAAACATTAATTACTGAGCATAGGCTCTTACAACGAAACTAAAGTTATTTAGGACTATTAATAAATATGTTTGGTGCCACACTGAGACATTTCCATAAGAAAGCATGTTTTGGAAAGTATGAATAATATTTTATGCTTGTTATTCTACAGAAATCTGATGTAAAAGTTTATAATTGCTTACTTCTTAGTTTTCACTAGAAATTAAGGTTTTAAAAGTTAATAATTCTAATTAAAACATTTAATTGAAACAGATAAAATTAAGAAGAAAATCATGTTTATATGCAAAGGAAAAAGAATGCATAAGGAATTTGAATGCCTATAAGTTAAGGGAAAAGTAAGTAATTTTGCTCTAAAGTGAAAGTGTTAGTCTCTTAGTTGTGTCTGACTCTTTGTGACTCCATGGACTGCAGCCCACAAGTCTGCTCTGTCCATGGAATTTTGCAGGCAATACTGGAGTGGGTTGCCATTCTCTTCTCCAGGGGATCTTCCTGACCCAGGGCTGAAACCTATGTCTTCCATGTTGCCGGCAGATTCTTTACTGTCTGAGTCATCAGAGAAGGCCTAATTTTGCTCTAAAGAAAGGCTCAAATGAGACAAAGAGAAAAGGACAGAATCTGAAAGTAAAAAAGGAAGCTAAAGAAGGTTTGTGGAAAAGAAATAATGGGAAAAACAATGTATGGTCAGGACAGATTAATTAAGAATTTGAGTAAATACATTTTAATATTAAAAGTAAGTTGATACAAAACTAGAATTTGTTTTTTTTTTCTGTTAAGAGGACAAGATATTTGGGGATATTTATCTGCTTTTGATAACATATTGTAATGTTTCTTCATTGTTTAAGCAATATGCTTTAACTTTCTGTATTTGCCTTTGAAATCGTGTATTGTCATTTTGCTTAAGTGAATAAGCATTGTTTTATAGTGATCTATAATCTTATTTGACCACGTGTTTTAAATTTTTTGTTATATTTAACTTTCCAAGTCAAATCCTAAATTAAGTTTCTCTGACCTCTAGCTAACTGGGACATATCAAAGTGCCCCTGAAATCAAATTCCTCAAAGAGAGATATTAAACTATATATGTTTATTTGTTATGCTAAATTATATAGAAAGCATTGTCAAATGAGTGGGAATAAGCTTTCTTAGGTTATAGTGTATGGATAAATGTTATTAATATGAATGTTCCAGAAATTATTAGAAATGTCTAAAATTTGGATATGTCTTGGTATTATGAGTCATAATTCTAGTTATTAAGATGTAAAATGCCATAGAAATAACCAAATTTCTTTGACAACTGTATTGTAATCAGATATTTAGCCATTTCATGTTGTCTTGTCACTTACAAATAGTTACTGTTTTGTCTGATGCTTTTGCAAAACTGCTTCATATTCTAGAAGATTTATGGAAACCACTTTTTGACAAGTATAAGTTTCTGATATCTTTCACATCCTACTGATGAACTGGTGATATTAATAAATCATAGAATTCTAATTAAAAATATGTTTCATAAAACTGCTAACAGAAAATAAAGATCAACAATAATTAATCTGTCTGAATAATGATATTACTGGCTTTAAATTTTTTTCCAGATATAAGGAAACCTTTCCCTTTAAACTAATTATGGCTTACAACAGCTTGATAAATTATACCTTTGTAAACAGAATTGAAACATTTATCTTTTCTCTCTACCTGATGCCTTTAGAATTTGGAAACATTGGTTATCGGTTGACTATAATGTCACATTTGAGAATGTGCATAGAATCAGATATGACCAGACAGCTTTAAAGAAATAAGGTGGACTTTGTGGAGCCATAAAGCCCCTTGGAAGAACAGCCCTGGCACTTTGCTCACAGGGTTCCAGGCAGCCTCATCAGCTGACTAAGGAACTCCACTTCCTGGCAGGTGCAGGGACTNGTGCATAGAATCAGATATGACCAGACAGCTTTAAAGAAATAAGGTGGACTTTGTGGAGCCATAAAGCCCCTTGGAAGAACAGCCCTGTCACTTTGCTCACAGGGTTCCAGGCAGCCTCATCAGCTGACTAAGGAACTCCACTTCCTGGCAGGTGCAGGGACTTCAACATATATTGCAGACCTTCAAGAAGAGAGAAATCCATCCATATTTGTAGATATTGCAGGCAGAATCCAACGGCAAGTCCTTAGCATGGCTTTTCCATCTTTGAGAAGCTTTTTAAAAGTTTAATCTGAGATTCCGAAATGTTCCAGTAAAGGCAATTTAAAAAACCTATGCAATCCACTACTTACATAAATCATCAGGCCAAATTTATTGAAATAAGACTTTTTTTGCAAACAATTTAATCTGTTATATTTTGGTAGAACATCTGGCTACATTTTGTAGAAGTGAGGGTAATTTTATAAAGGAAAAGTAGGTTTCAGTGGATATTAAGTTCTGGCATTATTAATTATATTTGGTGTTTTATATTTACTGCCTAAGACTCACTACCAAGATGGCTTCTTGTTTCTACCAAGATGCTGTATTACTGTAAAGTTTAACTGAATTATTAAATGGATCATCTAAACTTGTTTCTGAAGCTTATCAGAGTGATTTATCTTTGGAGAAAGATCAGATGCTCCATGACTTGCAACACATACTGGAAAAGACATCATTTAAAGGATGCTCTCCAACCTAGCTGAAAGGAACTTCATCAGGTACTCTTAACTAGCTCAGGCATAGCAAAGCTGAATGAAATTGATTCTTGTATTCATATTTCCCACTTAAAAAAGGTTCTTGCATCAGCCTGGCCTACAGAGAGGACTGCTAACCTCAAACTCACTTAAAAACAATGCACAAACAGAGGAGAAATCACACCAGGACAAGAAGATGGCATCAGAAGTAGACAACTTGTAAACCAATTACCCTCCTTAAAAATGAAAAAAAAAAAAAAAGAAGTAGACAGCTATTGCAAGATGCTAAACCTGACCCATATTGTGTTTTTTATAGTGTTTTCTTGATTTCTTAGACTTTTATGTATAAGTCAAATGTTTCTCTATTGTGTGTACAATCTTATGCAGCACTTAAAAGTCAATGAAATTCTTGGGTTTATGGTAAATTACCTATGTTTAGTACTTCTGGTTAACTTGGTGAATTTCTTCTTTCATGGACTCTGATTAGACAGCTCTTAGGAAATTTATTGTAGACAAAAGAAATATACTTCTTTTATATTATTGATATTACTAAGTGGGTTCCCTTAATTGGCCAATATTCATACTTGCTTTGATTATAAGCATAAGATGAATTTTCTTTAAAAGTACCTCAAGCTCAATCAGAGCAATTGGCTAAATTTTAGTTAAAACCCATAACTCCCCATTTAGTAAGAGGGACCCTTCTTCAGTTACAGGATAGGTTTATATGGGTAACAGCATGCTTCAGTCTTTTAAGGTTCCCCTTATATTGGGAACAATTAAATCATACTAAAAATAGTCATAAGTCTTGGAAAAGACCCTGTTGCTGGGAAAGATTGAAGGCAAAAGGAGAAGAGGGCAGCAGAAGACGAGATAGATAACATCACTGACTCAATGAACATGAATTTGAGCAAACTCTGGGAAGGAGTTTACAGAGGAGGGAAGAGGAGCCTGGTGTGCTACAGTCCATAAGGTTGCAAAGAGTCAGACATAACTTAGCAACTGAACAAGAGCAATAATAATCAGCATAATGAGGCTTGGAAATTGGGCTGAGAACCTTATAAATAATGCCAATATATCATTACCCTTAAAGATAGCAATTGGTATGGGACAGACTTGGGCATATATTGGCCTGCACCTTAAGAAAGTTCTTGGCTTTAATTCTTGCTTATGACTTTATTAATGCTACCAGTTATATTACTTAAACTCTGCCTCTTCTATAAGATTGCTGTTTCTTCTATTACCCAGTATATAACCAAGCCTCTGACAAATGACAACTAAGCAACTGAAAATAATTGATGAAATACACAATTTTATATAAGATTAGTATGATCACAACAGTGTAACTCTACAATTGAGAGAATCATTTCCTAATGTTTAATAGACTAGTAAGGTTGGTGGGAAAGATAATTTTATGGCTGCCTATAATAGGACTTAGTAAGCAACTGAAAATAATTGATGAAATACACAATTTTATATAAGATTAGTATGATCACAACAGTGTCACTCTACAATTGAGAGAATCATTTCCTAATGTTTAATAGACTAGTAAGGTTGGTGGGAAAGATAATTTTATGGCTGCCTATAATAGGACTTAGTCCAGTAACAGCACATCCAGTGCCCTATCAATGAAATCTTTTCCTGACCTAGGAATAAGCTTTCCCATCACTGTGGAACAAATTGGTCATGAAATGATTCCCAAAGCTGGGTTTAACTGACAACCAAAAGAGGAGGATTGTTGGCCATCATCTAGTTCGACAAGGATCAAGTCATCAGCCACTGTTGTCACTGACTGACAGTACACCCTGAAAGGAATCCAAGACAAAAGCAGAATAAAGTGCTCTGTGCTTCAGAAAAACAGGCCTGTTAGATAGTTAGGAACATTTCAGGACAAAAAATTAACAAATTAAGATATTTGCATCTTCTTATACAAAGAAAATATTAAATCATTAACTGAGATGTCTGATGCTTTTATTGAGATATACTCTTGAGTGCATGTATTCCATAGCCAAACTCATATATACGGGCCACTCGCCTTGCCTCTTTGGAGTAGTTCCTCAGAGTTAAAGCTATGACCAACCTAGACAGCGTATTGAAAAGCAGAGACATTACTTTGCCAGCAAAGGTCCATCTAGTCAAAGCTATGGTTTTTCTAGTAGTCATGTATGGATGAGAGAGTTGGACTATAAAGAAAGCTGAGCACCGAAGAACTGATGCTTTTGAACTGTGGTGATAGAGAAGACTCTTGAGAATCCCTTGGACTGCAAGATCAAACCCGTCAATCCTAAAGTAAATTGGTCCTGAATATTCATTGGAAGGATGATGTTGAAGCTGAAGCTCCAATAATCTGGCCATCTGATGCAAAGAACTGACTCATTGGAAAAGACCCTGATGATGGGAAAGATTGAAGGCAGGAGGACAAAGGGATGACAGAGGATGAGATGGTTGGATGGAATCACCAACTCGATGGACAAGTTTGAGTAAGCTCCGGGAATCGGTGAAGGACAGGGAAATCTGGTGTGCTGCAGTCCATGGGGTTGCAAAGAGTCAGACATGACTTAGCACCTGAACAACAACAATAACATTAATGCTAACCACAAAACTGCAAAGGTCTTACTGAACTTAATGTGAATGATGAGTGTGATAGCACACAGGAGCACTCAGAGTGCTGACTTAATCATTAATGTTTATTGCATAGACAAGACAGATGTGATATTACACCTTCAATACAATGGCTCTGTATGAACACTACTTGTGCTGGGTGCAAGGCTCTGTGCTCTGAATTATAAACTTGGTTAATGGTTAAACCACAACATCACTAAAAATGAATGGGTGCTCCCGATCTTAACAAATGTCATGCTTTATGGAAATAAACAAGTACTGTGGTTTGTGGCTATGTTAAATGTCACAAAGTTTATACAAAGATTTAAGGAATAACAATTTACATCTCTAAAAATTGGCTTGCTTACCATGAAAATACAAGAAATAACCTTTAACCTTATTTCACATGATACTATTCATCAGAATGAAAAAGAATATAGGTATTGCAATGGATGGAATATTTGTATTCACTCAAAATTTATTTGCTAAAACCCTCATCCCCAGTGTGAAAGTACTGGGAGTTAAGGCCTCGGAAGTAATTAGGTAAAAAGGGTGAAGCTCTCATGAATGGGATTAGCACCTTTATATAAGAACTAGAGAATTATCTCACACTTCTTCTGCTATGTAACAGCATAGTGTGGAGATGGCCATCTATGAAACAGAAAGAGATTTCTTACCAGACACTGAGTCTTCCAGTGCCTTGATCTCAGTCTTCCATCTTCTTCCTCCTTATGTGAGAAATAAATGTGTGTGATTTGAACCACTCTATCTATGGTATTTATGTTAGAGCATCCCATACTATGATAAGTATTATCTTCTAATTTATTTTTTTTATCTCTACCAATTTAATATTACATTTAAGTCTAAGGAAAATGAAAGCAGAATGTGTGGAATGACTGTGTAGAAAATGGAAGCAATCCAGCATGCCTAGTCTTTGGCCCCATTACTTTCTAGATGAATCCACAGTAAATGATGGATTAGCTTAAAGGACTGTTCCACATCTATTCATAAAACAAAGAGTAGAGTAAGCACTTTTATACTTGGATTCTCAGGTAGACATGAAATGTAGAATATTTTGTTTTCAGTGTACAAGATGTTCCATTAACCATAATATATCTGATTGGGGAAAAGAATGAGTCACTCGGAATGATGTCAGCAGTGACATAAATCAAATGGGTATTTGAAACGAGTTGTTCTCTTTTATTTTCAGGGTAAACCACAATACAAATGGGAACCTCTTATCAATTGGAAGAAAGATAGAAACTTGTGTCACTTGAAGAACTTAATCTGTTCTGTTGGCAGGGGAAACATCCCTAAGTTCATTCTTTAGTGTTGCCAGTTTAGCCTTTATTTAATTTTAGACAGTAAATCCAGTTTCAAATCATTTGGAAATGAAGTATTATTAAATTTTGGTTCCAAATTTATTTGAAATTAACTTTGTTTTTCTAATCATTTATTACCTTTGCCATTTATCATCTTTTGCTAATAAAATAATTCCTTGGGGGATAAGAGGCAAATGACACATTATATTCCAAAAACTGCTGAGACCATGATGCGAAAATATTATATGATTAATTTATTTCATGTGTTTACATATAATACATATAGTAAGTACCTATTCTAATAAAAATGGTTTGACCTAATAAAATCATATGTAATTTTCAAGCCAAGGAATAACAAAGGCCATTCCAGACATGGTTTATCAGATACATCAGAATGTAGGTACTGGAAGTCAAAATCACATTCTCTCCAGTCCTAAGGTGCATGTTATGTAATAATCACAGTCCTTGTAACAACTCTGTGAGGTGAGTATTATCATCATCCACATTTCTGTATGAGGAACTAAGGTACACAGGGTGCCCCTTAAATAACAGTATGGAATATAAAATGGGCCAAAGCGCATGCTCTTTGCCACTCCTCTCTATGATCTGTGTTATAACTGGCCGAAAAAATACATATAAAGACAATAAATGTGGAAAAAGGACAGCTTTCTAGAAAATTAAAATTTCAGCTTACCTTCTAAATTCAGAGGGTAAAGCGTTTGCCTGCAATGCAGGTAGACCTGGGTTCGATCCCTGGGTCAGGAAGATCCTCTGGAGAAGGAAATGGCAACCCACTCCAGTACCTTTGCCTGGAAAATCCCATGGACGGAGGAGCAGGTAGGCTACAGTCTATGGGGTCTCAAAGAGTCGGACACAACTGAGCGACTTCACTTTCACTTTCTAATACGACAGCTGTCTGAAGTGTTTTGATAGCCCAGATTACCTTTGGAAAAAATGTGATCTGCTATCCTGTTTCTAGATTAACTAATACAAAGTGAGATGAGAATGTGACTCACATTGACATTCAATATCCAAAGGTTTCTTCTTGCTAGTAACAGGATCTTGGCTTTGTTCAACGCCAGGTGCCCAAATACAACTACTTTCCCAGGTTCCCTTGAAGTTAGAGGTGGCTTTGTGGCCCATTTCTAAGGTCAGAGAGTCTGAGATAGCTTTTTTCTCTTGAAAGAAGTCAAAGGCCATGACTTGCTGCACCTCTTCTTGCTACTTATGTAATGAGGAAGAACAAACCTGACTCTATATTAGATCTGTTCCTTTTACTTTGTTCTCTGTTGTCTGTGCTTAGTCATGCTGGCTCTGCACCTTTTGTAAAAAAATATTGCCTATAGCCTGAAATATACAAGGTAGCCTATTCTCAGGGCTCTGACCTTTGAGTCCATTCATATAGTGATAAGTTTCAGAAACTTGTTTCCTTGGAGATTTACAGGAACGTCATGACTGACCTACAAGGACAGCAGCAAGAACAAAGGATTCTAATACCAAGAAGTTTGTAACAACTAACCACCACCCCCCACCTTGCCTTTAAAAGTATATTGCTAAAACCCTTTGGAGAGTTTGGGGTTTGGGGGGCCATAAGCCACCTATCTCCTTTCATGGCCCTACAATAAACCTTTCTCTGATGCAAACTCTGACTTTCAGTTTGCTTGGTCTCACTGTTTCGGGCACAGGGACTTGCAGTCGGAGACACACTGAAAATAGTTGTGATGTCTGAAGCTATAGACACCATCTTGTGATTTCAAGGGAAAAAGCCAAAAACAAAAAAACATGTACGTTGAGGGAAATGCAAAAACAAAACCAAAAAACCAGAGATAACTGATCCTGAAATCATCAAGTTGCAAAACCACTGCCAATAGCTACTTTCCACGGAATTCCTCTTCCTTGAAAAAGAAAGATCCTTATATTTTTAGGCTTCAATTAATCAAGTTTTCTGTTAGTTGTAGTAGAATATTGATTACTAGGAACCAGATGAAGTTTCTGAGAAGCATTCGAACTTTGAAAATAAGTACTCTGTTGATCTTGCTTCTGAGACATCAAGAAACCTGCTGTGTTGGGTATTGAGGGGACGGAGATATCAGGTGAAGCAAATGGAAATAATCTGCATACTAACTGTGAAAAGGTTTTTGAGGAAATATCTCAAAAAGTAACTTGTTTTCAGCAACTCTAAAAAGAAAGTCAAGAAGGCCAAATTCTTGGAACTGTTGTGGAATTAAAATGTTCAGGATGGGAAACACATGTATACCCGTGGCGGATTCATGTTGACTAACTGTGAAAAGGTTTTTGAGGAAATATCTCAAAAAGTAACTTGTTTTCAGCAACTCTAAAAAGAAAGTCAAGAAGGACAAATTCTTGGAACTGTTGTGGAATTAAAATGTTCAGGATGGGGAACACATGTATACCCATGGCGGATTCATGTTGATGTATGGCAAAACCAATACAATATTATAAAGTAAAAAAATAAAAAATGTGCAAAGACTGTTATCCTGAAACAGAATCTGTTTGCTCCATGGACAGATGATTTTATGTTCCTGAACAAAGAGTGAAAACACTTAACACAACAATCAACACAACAATCAACAGAAGTATTAACAACTTGGAAAAGAATGTGGTGTTTTCAAGCTTTATTGGAGAGACCTGAAAGCTTTATAATTCTTGTTTAAAATAAATGCTTTTAAAAAAATTGCATGCTTTTAGCCTCAGTTAGCTATAACCCTATAATGCATTTGTCTCTAAACAGTCAAGTTAATGTTGAGATTTTATACTGTTTCTTCATTCATGAGGATTTATTCAAATTTCAAATAATAATATATCATTAACTTAGTTATATTGACATCATTGACTATTTCTATGTATTTGTATATTGTGAATTCCTTGAATATGTCACCACAGAATCCAAGTAGAATATTGTATCTATATACTTCATAATTTAGAGGGGGGAGAGTTGCACTGAAAACTTTAGAATATCCATTCACAGTTTTAGATTTGAAAACAAAGTCAGTAAGCCAATAAACACATACTGAATTTTTTAAACCAATGTTGCCTTTCCTCCTCAGTCAGCCTAAAGTATCTTTTTAGTGTCTTCTAAACAGGTATTTGGAATCTTATAAGAAGTGTTTTATTTCTCACTTCAGTTTATTCCCACATATATCACTTCTGTAAAAGATCTGAAGTACAGACTCTTCCTATTTCTCTAAATTGAAAGAAACATGTCACTATATATCAATGCCTTAAATTGTTTTGGTGAGAACTGTGCTGAAGCATTTCATTTCCCAGGGAAGAACCTAGGATTAAATCAAACCTACAACTTTCATTTCAGTATTCAAAGCATAGTTTTTCATGTTAAATGAAAATAACAGTATGTTTTCTTCATAAAAGTGTTAAAAACAACTTTGTCAAATCCTTGTATTGATACCTTTGCCATTCCTCCTAATCTTTTTATTTCCCCCACTTCTTCTGAAAACATCTTTCACAAAATGTTTTAGATTATTTTTATCTTGAGAGGATATAGGTAGAGGTGACAGAGGCTGTGCCCATGAACATAAATTGCCAAATCAACGAATCAATTCCTTTGCCATCAAGTCAGCCCTTGGGAGGTGGGAGGGGGATTCAGGATTGGGAGTTCGTATACACCCGTGGTGGATTCATGTCAATGTATGGCAAAACCAATAAGGTATTGTAAAGTAAAATAAAGCAAAAATAAAATTTTAAAAAAACAAAAACTAAAAACAAAAAACAAAAAAACAACAATAAAATAAAATAAAATAAAATATATGTGGAAAACAAAGAAAATAAACCAAATCTCCCTCACAGAACTGTGCTAATTAAGCCAACCAATTATTTCACTTTTAAGGATACACATTTAGTAAGTTTGTATTCAATAATTCATGTTCAGACATCTGGAATTCTAGAAAAATAAGGTTGGGTAACAATCAATTGAATCAAGCAGAACAATATTCTCATTTTTAATAGTGTACATATATTACAGTGTGCATTTCCTCATAACATTGATAATCTGATAGAACAACAATGGCAAGCTTTAAAATCTGAGATGACATTTGTCCAACCAAGTTTGGGGACTTAAAGGCTATGTAAGTAGGGAACGTCATTAGCCTTTCTATGATTTTTTTTTTTTTTTTGGCTTTTACACACAAGCTAGGTTGTACTAGACTTTTTTTTTTTTTTTTTAACCCAGGAAACGATGTTTTACTTATTAGTTTATTTTTTCAATTAAAATTTTTTTGGATTATATTAGATTTACACTGTTTTTTTGGTTTCTGCTGTACAGCAAAATGAGTAATTTATACAGACATGTATATATATCCACTATATTTTTAGATTCTCTTCCCATATAGGTCATTACAGAATATTGAATAGAATTTCCTGTGCTATTCAGGAGGTTTTTTATTCATTATTTATTCCATATTAGACTATTCTTAACTTCCATGGTGGCTTAGCTGGTAAAGAACTCAGCTGCCAGTGCGGGAAACTCAATAGATATGGGTTTAATTGCTGTGTTGGGAGGATCATCTGAAGAAGGAAACGGCAATCTGTTCCAGTAAGCTTGCTTGGAAAATTCCATGGACAGAGGAGCCTGGTGGGCTACAGTCCATGGGGTCCCAAAGAGTCAGACACAACTGAGCACTCATGCACATGGAATGCTATTTCTAAGCTTTTCTCCAGTGTGAACATTCAACTTTCTACCTGAAGACTCAATAATTCTATTTTTTTTCCACTAACAATACTTATATGATACCTCCCTGCCCCGCCAAATTAGTATCTACAAAAAAGGTTGTAATACCTATAAAAGTTTTGTAAGTAAGAGCTGAGTGGTACTATCCAGAAGAAGGCAACCACCTTCTATTCTCTACATGTATTTTAGAAATGTTTGCCACATTGTGTATGTATGTATTTATATTTATACTGGTCTCTTTTGAACTCATCCTGATTCCATTAGCAATTAATTAGGGTCATATTATTTCTCAGATCAAAATCTTCCAATCATCTCTTTTAAAGTAAAGGTGGAAATCCTTAGTGAATCCTTTAAGACCCTGCATAATCAACCCCCTATCCCCCCGATACTGCTCTCTGCCCTCCCCAGGACCTCTTTCTCACTTTCTCGCTCCGTACACATATTTGCTCCAGCCTCTAGGTCTTTACATTTGCTGGCTCCTATTTCCAGTACCTGATGTGTTGATCACATGTCTATATGATTTCCTCTTTCATTTCCTTCAGATCAGTAAATTCATTATTTTCTTAGTTGAGTTTTTTCAAAGATACCTATTCAAATTTCTCATCACTCCAGCCATCCCTAGCACCCTTCTCTGTCTTGTTTTTCTTATAACTCTAACATTTCATTTTGTTTTAAATGTCTCTCTTCACTAGAATGTTAACTTCGGTAAAGGTAGGAATTTTTCTCTTACTCATTTATGGTGGTATTTCCAGAAACACGATCTGGCTCATGGTAAGAATTCAATAAATTATATTGAAGGATGAATGAATTCATTTAGACAATTTATAAGGGGAGAGGCATATTTAGTAGATGCAAGTAAGTACAGTCTGTTCAATTTGCCTATGTTCAATTTAGAGAAGGTTCTCTTAGCTATAATGCATTTCTCAGCAAAGCAGAAGCACATTTACTTGAAAATTATTATGCATCACTTCTCCCCTTAGCTCCCAATCCCAGGCTTTGTGTTTCAACCATCAAAGCTCCACTCCATTCCATCTTCTTTTTATCAAGCACTGGGATATCTGAAATAAAAATTTTTAGTTACAGCAAACTTGTGTGTGTGTTCACTCTTTGTTACACTTCGCACTGTAGCCCGTCATGCCCCTCTGTCCATGAGCTTTTTCAGGCAAGAATACTAGAGACAGTTGCCATTTCCTTCTCCAGGGGATCTTCCTGACCCTGGGGTCGAACTTATGTCTCTTGTGTCTCTTCCCCTGCAGATGGATTCTTTACCATTAGCACCACATAGGAAAGGAAAATTTTTAGAATAAAGCAAAGGTGAAGAACAAAGGGAAGGATCAACCCTTGAAGGTATTTCTCCCTTAAAAATTGACAAATATTTCTCAGATCCCAGCTTCCCTTAACATGTTCTGCATAGATCTAGCTGCCTTTCCCTTGAAAAGTAAGTGAATGTCACTCCCATCCAATACTGAAAAATTTCTTGCTCTATCATCAGTATTGGAGTACATTATTTTTCAGTTTCTTAAAGAGAAAAAGAGTGTGGGAAAGAAACATCTGTGCTTTTACATGATATTAGAATTAGAAATCAAAGCTAAACAAATAAACCAATAATAACTTAGGCATCCTCATCCCTCATTTTCTTGGGCTCCAAAATCACTGTAGATGATGACTGAAGCCATGAAATGAAAGGAAACTTGCTCCTTGGACAAAAAGCTATGACAAACCTAGACAGCACATTAAAAAGAAGAAACATTACTTTGCTTACAAAGGCTCATCTAGTCAAAGCTATGGTTTTTCCTGTAGTCATGTATGAATGTGAGAGCTGGGCAATAAAAAAGGCTGAGCGCCAAAGAGCTGAGGTTTTTGAACTTGGTGTTGGAGAAGACTCTTGAGAGTCCCATGGACTGCAAAAAGATCTAACCAGACAATCCTAAAGGAAATCACCCCTGAATATTCATTGGAAGGACTGATGGTGAAGCTGAAGGTTCAATACTTTGGCCACCTGATGTGAAGAGCTGACTCACTGGAATAGACCTTGATGCTGGGAAAGATTGAAGGTAGGAGGAGAAGGGGACGACAGAGGATAAGATGGTTGGATGGCATCACCAACTCAATGGACATGAGTTTGGGTAAACTACTCAAGATAGTGAAGATAGTGAAGGACAGTGAAATGAAGTAGTGAAGGACAGGGAAGCCTGGTGTGCTGCAGTTCATGGGGTCACAAAGAGTCAGACAATGACTGAACAACATCGCTCATGTTCAATGTTTTTTGGACAGAGATAGGGACTATCTCTGAGACTAAGAGCAAACCCCTGGATGGACATAGTGATAACTGTGGGAAAATAAACATGACAGATAATTTCTTAGATTTACCATTTAATGTAAGACTATTTTAATGGCTTTAATTACAACTACATATAAAATATGGGGGTGCAATTGATTTTCTGAACATGCTCTACACAGCTTTCTATTTGTTTTTTTATATTTTAATCAGAAAATGAAATTTCAAGTAAATATATATGTTTCTCTGAGGAATCCTCTGAGAAACAAAGCAACATTATGAGAAAGAAAGGTCACTATGGAGTTTTGTGGTCCATCTAATTCATTTTGTGGTCCTTTCTAATTCATTCACTCCATTCATTTTCTTTTCATTCCATAACACAAAGGGTAATCATCGTTCACTGTTTATATGTGTAAACATTGTTTTTATGTTCATTGTCAACATAGCATAAAATCAGAGGAAAAATGAAATTGTTCTCTAAAGCTGTGTACCATACAGTCTTGTTTTTACTGATAATTTTGATCTACATAATGCTGTGTTGCAATAGATCCTGGCAGCCTTAAATTTATCCTCAGATTAAGTGTCATGTTGCTCCTGACAAATACTAATTGAATGTATCTGCCTTTCACAAATACAGTTAAAAGCTACCATTAATAGCTGAAAATTGATTGAGGTAGACAACATCTGCTTTTAGAACCAAAGACTCTGAGAAGTAATGTGTTAGTCTGGCAAGTGGGAATACACTCCATTCAGATATGCTATGGCATGTCCCCCACACAAGAAAATTAGCTTGCAAAGTGGCATGTCAACATTCATTTTCATAGGTTTGTAATATCTCTAATCATAACCAATGGGGTTAGACAAAAACACCTGCTGTCCTTTCTGTTATTTGTCTGACAAATTAAATTCAGAACAGCATGACTACCATATAACTGGATACCCACCCTGAGTTGTGTCCTCAAGTGTTCTTGCAATGTCACTTGTTGGTGTTAGCATTCTAAAGGGACTAAACAATTTCAAATGAACACATTTCCATGACCATTCTTAATAGATTTTTCTGATTAAGACAGTGAGTGAGGTAAATATGTGTATTTATTCATAGAGTAGTTATATGAAGAAAACTTGGAGGGATGGGTTGAAGCTATAAAAACATTTGGTTTTTTCCATATGAAATACTTTTGACCCTCTAAAATTCTCTTATTTCTCATTGAATTTGAGTGTTTTGTGTTCCTTGATATTTCTGTACAGACTCTTGTTTTTCCATATGACTTGAAAAGCAGTAATTTGGGTATTGTTGTTGTTGTTCAGTTGCTAAATTGTGCCCAACTCTCTGCAACCCCTTGGACTGCAACATGCCTGACTCCTCTGTCCTTCACCAAGTCCCGGAGTTTGCTCAAACTAATGTCCATTGAGTCAGTAATGCTATCAGACCACCTCATCCTCTGCCACCCTGTTCTTTTGCCTTCAGTCTTTCCCAGAATCAGGGTCTTTTCTAATGAGTTGGCTCTTCACATCAGGTGACCAAAATATTGGATTTTTAGCTTCAGCATCAGTCCTTCCAATAAATATTCAGGATTGATTTCTTTTAGGATTGACTGGTTTGATCTCCTTGCAGTCCAAGGGTCTTTCAAGAGTCTTCTCCAACACCACGCTTCAAAAACATCAATTCTTTGTTGCTCAACCTTCTTTATGGTTCAATTCTCACATCCACACATGACTCCTGGAAAAACCATAGTTTTGACTATATGGACCTTTGCAGCAAGTTGATGTCTCTGCCTTTTACTATGCTATTTGAGTTTGTCATAGCTTTTCCTCTAATGAGGAAGCATTTTTTCATTTCATGGCTTTAGTTACCATCCACAGTTATTTTGGAGCCCAAGAAAATAAAATCTGCCACTGCTTCCACTTTTTCCCCTTTTATTTACCATGAGTTTTTTGAATGTTGAGTTTCAAGCCAGCTTTTTCACTCTCCTCTTTCACCTTCATTTAGAGGCTCTTTAGTTCCTTTTCCTTCTCTGCCATTAGAGTGATATCATCTGCATATTTGAGGTTGTTGATATTTCTCCCAACAATCTTGATTTCAGCTTGTGATTCATCCAGCCTTGCATTTCACATGATCTGTATGGACACCAGAATCTTCACACTTATCCCCCAATTTACAAAGATTACTAGATCTTTAAATCAAGTTACAGTTGATGAAAAGTTAGCAATTGACACTATTTGGTATTTAAACTACTACTCCATACAAGATATACCTAACCTCAACATAATGCCTTTGTAGAATAGGAAACTAAAAGACCTAAATCCTTTTGTAATCTAGTTGCTACATGTTAGAGCTAACTGTCTCATTGTTATTCAGTATAAATTAATCTAAGGAGAGATATTTTGTTAAAGGTTTTATAACTGTAGTATCAATCTTTAAACATGTTTTTCTTAACAAATTGCTGCAAAAATCTTGTGTTAGTATAAATGCTATATGCACATAACAACATATGCAGTTTTTGATGTATTTATTAATTTTTTACTCTGCAAATACTTGTTTAAAACCCTAAAAGACATAAGAACTAATATTAAGGTACCTACATTCAATATCTATTATTTTTAATAATTGTTTTAGCATACAGTTTTCAAATGCACACAAACAGTAGAGGTTTTCCCTGAGGTTTCAAGTATTCATCAATCAGCCTCAACAACTACCGATGTTTTGTTTAACATGTTTTATCTACTCCCTCCCTACCTTTCAGTGGGGCTTGGGTTGTCTGAAAGGTTTCAAAACAAATTTTGGACCTCATGTTATTTCAATCAGATATTCTGTGTGTGACTCAATATGCACCTCAAAAATTAAAATCTTAGAAGGATATTGACTTTCATAATCACAATTTCCATTATCATGTAACAAATTTAACCATAATTCATTGACAGTGCCTAATATCCAAGTCATATTCCAATTTCCCTGGAAATCTAAAAATAATACTTTTTAATTCTTAAAAATCATAATTTAAAAAGATCCTACTATTTTATTATGTAGGTATGTTCCTTACATCTTTTTCATCTTTTCTTCTTTGTTTCTCCCCATGCCATTGGCTTTTTGGAAATACAGTCAAGTTTTGAAAAATATCCCACTGTATGTATCTGAGTGGTGAATTCCTCCTGGTGCTATTTGACATACGACATACTCCCTTATCCCAAATTAATTATTTGTAGACAAAAGTTGGCATCTAAAAAATGATGAAATTCAAGTGCATTGTGTTTTGAGGTAGAGGGTAGAAAAGAATGTAAGAGATGTTGAAGATTTACTATTTTTATATTTAAATTAACTTGCTACCCTCTAAGCATAAATGCACATACATACACAACACACACTCATACACACACACAGTATAAACAATTCAGCTTTCAAAGCAAGTCTTGTTACTATCTAAACTAGGTTAAGAAATGTGTTTATAGCATATCTAGTGTTTTTTTTTTTTTCCTATTTTTAGAAAAGCAAAATCTAATTTTTAAAAACTTCATTAAGGGATCATGTGGGTTACAGAACTGGCTTTTATTACCCTTAAAGCTGCTGAATAAACTCATTAGCCTAATGTTTTTCACAAAGCATTGGAAAGTCTAAGTTGGATAATCCTTAAAGACTCAGCTTACTAAATACATTGGCATTAAAAAACAAAGTAAAAACAGCAATGACAAAATGAGAAATGGATTTACAATAGCTACAGCCCTGCAAATGGGCCTTCAAGTGGACCCTAAGCAAGAAGATAAAGGAATGTAACATTTAAGCACTTTACCTAACACATTCATATAATTCTCACTACTCTTAATGTAAATGTTATTGATATACTATTTTCTTATAGAGATGATTAACCAGACATAGAGAGGCTGAGTAACTTTCCTAAGGTCACACAGGTAGTAAGCAACAAATGAAGGATTGTACAAAGGCCTTTCTACTCCCTAGCACAACCTGAAAAATAGATTGATAGCTACAATTATAGGAGAAATCCCCATCCAAAATGGGCTTTTCTGCTGCTTGTATATTTTTTTATTATAACCTTGCATCCAGGAAAAAAAAAAAAGCCTGTACTTCAAATGAGATAATTATGAAAATATGGTACTAAGACTACTTATTACAGTAGAAAATACTTGGTTCTAGTCCCAGATTAACTACAAAGTAGTGTTAAATTTTCCTTTAATTTTAGCCTTAAAATAATTACTTTATGCCTAAACAAGGTTATTGATTATTATTATGAACTGGTGTTTCTATTTTAATTTTGTAATAGATAAGTGTTTTGTGAGGACTTAATTTGGCCATAGTGGCTAATACTGACTGTCTTCTGTGTTCCAGGTACTTTTCTAAACACCTTATTTTATTAACTCATTTAAGACTCAATGTGGGCCTGAGGTAGGTACTAACATCTTCTCCATTTGGCAGTTAAGGGAAGTGAATTACAGTAAGAAGTGAAGCAATTTTGAACATGAACACGGAAATGGCTGAGCTGGGATTGAAACAGGCAGTATGATATTCATGTATAACTTAATCCTAGGTTTCCATAAAATCAGCTTCTTTGTAAAGGCACAGTAAAAGGTAACGGCATTTTTTTCAGGTAATGTAAAACAAGACATCAATCAATTCTGAAAGACCTATGCATACATGGGGAAAGTAAGTAAGTCTACAAAAAGGCAGAAGGGATTAAGAGGGAATTTTTTAGTAGGTAGATAAAACCTAAATTATTTACTCATTTGTTCATTCAAGACACACTTATTGAGCTGAGCTTTTTTTTTTTTTTTAATTTTTGGTATATGTGTCAATTTAAAGATTATTCCAACAGCTCATCTCATGTTCCTTCTGGTTTGCTTACCAGGATTTCTAAATTAAACATAACAGTTAAAATATGGATTTTTAGAATCTGTTGACATAATATTTGATATAAGAAGAAAATACAAAGGATAATTGCTATTTATGTTTCTCTGATTTTCTTGTTTGTAGCTAAACAGAAAACATAAAATTCAGTTAGACTGATTTCTAGGCCATCATTATGAGAATTAATATAAATGCTTATATCTTTTACATGTCAGTACTTCTTTTTTAAAATCATTTTATTTATTATTTTTGGCTGGATCTTCACTGCCGCATGGACTTTTCTCTAGCTGTAGTGAGTATCTCTACTCTGGTTGTAGTGTGCAGACTTCTCATTGCGGTGGCTTCTCTTGTTAGGGAGCACTGGCTCTAGGGCACTCGGGCTTCAGTAGTTGCAATTCCAGGGCTCTAGAGCACAGGCTCAATACTTGTGGCTCATGGGCTTAGTTGCTTCCTGGCATGTGGGATCTTCCTGGGCTAGGGATCCAACCCATGTTTCCTGTATGGGCAGGTGAATTCTTTACCACTGAGCCCCCAGGGAAGCCTGACATGTCAGTACTTCTTGATGGTTTATAAATGTTCAGATGTTACATTAGATTTAACACTTTTAAATCTTCTCTTTCTAGTTTTTAACAATTTGTTATCCAAAAAGTTCACTTACTGAATGCAGATGTCTATATTTCAGATAATGAGCTTGTGTTTTATTAAGGCATGTTCAGTTCAGTTCAGTTCAGTCGCTCAGTCCTGCCTGACTCTTTGCGACCCCATAAATTGCAGCACGCCAGGCCTCCCTGTCCATCACCAACTCCTGGAGTTTACCCAAACTCATGTCCATCGAGTTGGTGGTGCCATCCAACTCTCTGATCCTCTGTCATCCCCTACTCCTCCTGCCCCCAATTCCTCCCAGCATCAGGGTCTTTTCCAATGAGTCAACTCTTAGCATGAGGTGGCCAAAATATTGGAGTTTCAACCTCAGCATCAGTCCTTCAAATGAACACCCAGGAATGATCTCATTTAGGATGGACTGGTTGGATCTCCTTGTAGTCCAAGGGACTCGCAAGAGTCTTCTCCAACACCACAGTTCAAAAGCATCTATTCTTCAGCACTCAGCTTTCTTCACAGTCCAACTCTCACATCCATACATGACCACTGGAAAATCCATAGCCTTAACTAGATGGACCTTTGTTGGCAAAGTAATATCTCTGCTTTTGAGTATGCTCTCTAGGTTGGTCATAACTTTCCTTCCAAGGAGTAAGCCTCTTTTAATTTCATGACTGCAATCTATTCTAAACACCTTATTTTATTAACTCATTTAAGACTCAATGTGGGCCTGAGGTAGGTACTAACATCTTCTCCATTTGGCAGTTAAGGGAAGTGAATTACAGTAAGAAGTGAAGCAATTTTGAACATGAACACGGAAATGGCTGAGCTGGGATTGAAACAGGCAGTATGATATTCATGTATAACTTAATCCTAGGTTTCCATAAAATCAGCTTCTTTGTAAAGGCACAGTAAAAGGTAACGGCATTTTTTTCAGGTAATGTAAAACAAGACATCAATCAATTCTGAAAGACCTATGCATACATGGGGAAAGTAAGTAAGTCTACAAAAAGGCAGAAGGGATTAAGAGGGAATTTTTTAGTAGGTAGATAAAACCTAAATTATTTACTCATTTGTTCATTCAAGACACACTTATTGAGCTGAGCTTTTTTTTTTTTTTTAATTTTTGGTATATGTGTCAATTTAAAGATTATTCCAATAGCTCATCTCATGTTCCTTCTGGTTTGCTTACCAGGATTTCTAAATTAAACATAACAGTTAAAATATGGATTTTTAGAATCTGTTGACATAATATTTGATATAAGAAGAAAATACAAAGGATAATTGCTATTTATGTTTCTCTGATTTTCTTGTTTGTAGCTAAACAGAAAACATAAAATTCAGTTAGACTGATTTCTAGGCCATCATTATGAGAATTAATATAAATGCTTATATCTTTTACATGTCAGTACTTCTTTTTTAAAATCATTTTATTTATTATTTTTGGCTGGATCTTCACTGCCGCATGGACTTTTCTCTAGCTGTAGTGAGTATCTCTACTCTGGTTGTAGTGTGCAGACTTCTCATTGCGGTGGCTTCTCTTGTTAGGGAGCACTGGCTCTAGGGCACTCGGGCTTCAGTAGTTGCAATTCCAGGGCTCTAGAGCACAGGCTCAATACTTGTGGCTCATGGGCTTAGTTGCTTCCTGGCATGTGGGATCTTCCTGGGCTAGGGATCCAACCCATGTTTCCTGTATGGGCAGGTGAATTCTTTACCACTGAGCCCCCAGGGAAGCCTGACATGTCAGTACTTCTTGATGGTTTATAAATGTTCAGATGTTACATTAGATTTAACACTTTTAAATCTTCTCTTTCTAGTTTTTAACAATTTGTTATCCAAAAAGTTCACTTACTGAATGCAGATGTCTATATTTCAGATAATGAGCTTGTGTTTTATTAAGGCATGTTCAGTTCAGTTCAGTTCAGTCGCTCAGTCCTGCCTGACTCTTTGCGACCCCATAAATTGCAGCACGCCAGGCCTCCCTGTCCATCACCAACTCCTGGAGTTTACCCAAACTCATGTCCATCGAGTTGGTGGTGCCATCCAACTCTCTGATCCTCTGTCATCCCCTACTCCTCCTGCCCCCAATTCCTCCCAGCATCAGGGTCTTTTCCAATGAGTCAACTCTTAGCATGAGGTGGCCAAAATATTGGAGTTTCAACCTCAGCATCAATCCTTCAAATGAACACCCAGGAATGATCTCATTTAGGATGGACTGGTTGGATCTCCTTGTAGTCCAAGGGACTCGCAAGAGTCTTCTCCAACACCACAGTTCAAAAGCATCTATTCTTCAGCACTCAGCTTTCTTCACAGTCCAACTCTCACATCCATACATGACCACTGGAAAATCCATAGCCTTAACTAGATGGACCTTTGTTGGCAAAGTAATATCTCTGCTTTTGAGTATGCTCTCTAGGTTGGTCATAACTTTCCTTCCAAGGAGTAAGCCTCTTTTAATTTCATGACTGCAATCTCCATCTGCAGTGATTATGGAGCCCCAAAAAATAAAGTCTGACACTGTTTCCACTGTTTCCCCATCTATTTCCCATGAAGTGATGGGACCAGATGCCATGATCTTAGTTTTCTGAATGTTGAGCTTTAAGCCAACTTTTTCACTATCCTCTTCCACTTTCATCAAGAATCTCTTTAGTTCTTCTTCACTTTCTGTCATAACTGGGCAAAATATTATATGAGGAACAGGGAAAACAGCAATGAAGTTTCAGTCTCTGGGTTGAGAAGATCCCCTGGAGGAGCAAATGGCTAGCAACTCCAGTATTCTTGCATGGGAATTCCATGGACAGAGGAACTTGGTGGGCTACAGTCCACGTGGTAGGAAAGAGTTGGGCATGACTGATTGAACATACACACACTGGAATTACTTGAGGGACAGGCAAAGCAGCAATGGTGAGCTTTGACTGTAGTCTATTGATTGGTTATTGCCTTACATACCTGTTTTTATGTAATAAACATTTCTAGATGGAGACTCCAGCATCTGGAATTAGTAGCATTCAAGGTATAGAACCATCATGTGGCCTATGGACCACTCAAGTAGGGGCCCAGGTGTGGGCAGGACCAGTGGCTTTATACTCAAGGTTTACTGATCCTCAGAGAGCACTGCTCTTTGCCTCCTCACTTTGCAGTAAGTCCATGTGTGACTCCATACAGTTTGGTACCCCAAAGCTTCTCTTTGGCAGGAGGGTTATTTTGAGCCGAAAACAATCAAGGCTCCAAAGATACAAAAAGAAATGTTGGCTTTTCAACATAGCTTCCTAAAATTGACATAGTGGGTCTGTTCCCAGAACAGAGCAATTACCAGAGATATCTGCAAAAAAATATGAACTAGGTCTGGTGGGGGAAACTCAGGCAGGACCTAGATCAGAGTCGACTCTGTGAGCCATTGTGTCTTTAGGACCCAGCAAACATTCATTTATCAACCGTTCGCTTTTTCAGCCTCAAGTCTACTGCCTCCTTTCCCTTTGATGGCCCAAACTATTATTCCTATCATCTTCTTGTCTTTAGCTGAAGATGGTGTTTAAAATGAGGACCTCAGTCATTCTGGGGAGTCCGTTTTTCTGGGTCTCTCCTGGGTATGCTGCTGCTGCTGCTGCTGCTAAGTCGCTTCAGTCGTGTCCGACTCTGTGCGACCCCATAGACGGGAGCCCACCAGGCTCCCCCATCCCTGGGATTCTCTAGGCAAGAACACTGGAGTGGGTTGCCATTTCCTTCTCCAATGCATGAAAGTGAAAAGTGAAAGTGAAGTCGCTCAGTCGTGTCTGACTCTTAGCGACCCCATGGACTGCAGCCTACCAGGCTCCTCCATCCATGGGATTTTCCAGGCAAGAGTACTGGAATGGGGTGCCACATGTTATTAAACTTTTATTTGACTTTCTGCTATTAATCTATCTCATGTCGATCTAATTCTCACACCAGCCAGAAGAAGCTAGAAGCGTAGAGGAAAATTTCTTCCTTTCCTATCTCATCAAATCTAGCAAGTAAATATCTCATTGTTGCACTTCTTTCTCACTTTCCTTCAAATTGCTAGATCGGAGATATTTTTACTTTATTTTATCTTTTAGGGAAAGGTAGTTAACTGCTTTCTTTGGTCCTTGTGAAAGGCATGTTTAAAAATCCAAAGGCTAATGATAAGAAGCTGCTGCGGCTGCTGCTAAGTTGCTTCAGTCGTGTCCGACTCTGTGTGACCCCATAGACAGCAGCCCACCAGGCTCCCCCGTCCCTGGGATTCTCCAGGCAAGAACACTGGAGTGGGTTGCCATTTCCTTCTCCAATGCATGAAAGTGAAGAGTGAAAGTGAAGTTGCTCAGTCATGTCCAACTCTTAGAAGCTAATGGTTCTGAATTCTAACAATACGGAATTCTGAAAAATCCAGCTCTTCAACATCTCCCTTCAGCATTATCTTTCCTTTGGGGTAACCTTACTACATTGCAATCAATACACTATGAAGTATTTGATAATATAATTTTACCACTGAATCAAAAGGGAACAGAAAATAGTCTGTTACATGAGATACATACATAGAAAAAACAATATATTAAAAAAGGAAAATGCTGGTATTTTTATCAATTAGGATACATAAATATTGTTCTTATAATCAATGTTTCCTTATAATGGCAAGCATATAAATAAAATTGTACAAACCTAGTTTTTATTAAGTGTAGAATTTCCCTAAAACTAGTTGTACACAAAAGAAAATACCCTTTAAAATGACATTTGAATTATGTATCCACAGTGCCCACAGATAATGGATTTCTAGGTCCATAGACCAAAAAACAATAAGAACAAAGAAACAAACAAAAAACTCATTAAATTTAACTATGACTTACATAAGGAATTGAAATTAAACCAAGGAAAATGCAAACAAGAAGCCATTTAGTCTAACACAACATGTTATCAACCAGATGAAAGTGCCATGAAATAAAATTACAGAATTATGAGTAGATCAGGCAATTTTGCAAATCTAAAAAATAAGATGTCTTTAAAGACAACCTCCGCCTGAATCTGAGAACACACAGTGCCCTGGTTGAGAACTGTCATTTGCTTTTTAAAAGGCAGACTGTGACTAGCATAATCTCCCAGAATATGATAAAATGTGTTTCATTACTTGGGAATGTGAAGAGAATGAAATGGTATATTATTATCAGATATAAAAATGAAAACAAAGCAAAAGCAAAATATAGCACTGTGAGCCACAAGCACAGAGCAATGAAAGTTGTAGAATTAAAAGGATAAAGCACATATTAAGGAACCTAAAAGCAAAGAGAATATCAAGTATTACAAAGCAGAGCTGGGTGAATATCCAATGTTGCTTGAAATCAATTTTCACAAAAAATGCTATTGAAATGTGTCTTTGTAAACATTGATTTACAAAAGAAAATAATATTTCCATAAACCAATGCTAAAATTTTTATTACCTAACTACCCTGATTTGAAATAGGTTAAAATGCAAACAAAATCTGAATTAGTTTACTTATGGAAAACTTGCATAAGCATAAATGTGAAAGTTTAGCCAGTAAGTATACTAAAGTTCTAATATGTGTCTGCTGCTGCTGCTAAGTCACTTCAGTCGTGTCCGACTCTGTGCGACCCCATAGACGGCAGCCCACCAGGCTCCCCTGTCCCTGGGATTCTCCAGGCAAGAACACTGGAGTGGGTTGCCATTTCCTTCTCCAATGCATGAAAGTGTGTCTAACATCATTTTAAATAGTATTGTGTGAGGAAAGTGGAAAAGGGAGGATTAAAAAATAAACAGACTTTCTTTGTGAATTCCATGTGCCTATTATTCTAAACATATATAATAAATATATAATGTAAACAAAAATAAATTATGGGTTATGCTAGTAAGAGTGGTAGAAGTTGTAAAAATACAACCCATGTATACAGGAAAAAACAAAAAGGAGTTGTCATGTGAGCCGAGCATTGTAGAATGAATATATGAATAAGTGGAGGGAAACACCAGAACCATAATATTGTGGAGAATAATATGCTATACAGCAAAATAAACCACAGAGTGTCAATACCCAAATTTATTCAACTGCTTCTGGGTTTTTTTCACCTGAAGTCTCATTATCAACTTAAATATAGCATATTGAATTCTTCCATTTTTTAATATTATTTTTCTGCCTTTGGATCCATATTCGTATAGTCAAGGCATGACATTGTCTTGAATTCATTCATGTATTTATTTGTTAATTCAAATAATGATTCATTCATATACTCCCTGACCAGATACAGATATAGAGTTTACACTGGGCTATATAATGTCCACCCCTCCAAATTCATGTGCACTCAGAGACCTCACGATATGACCTTATTTGGAAATGAGGTCTTTGAAGATGTAATAATTTAAGTGTAAATGAGTTCATGCTAGTTAAGGCTAGGCTCTATGTCCAAATCCTGGTGTCCTTAAAAGACGAGGAGGTGGCACAGAGACACAGACTCACAGAGAGAAGAAGGTCATATGATCATGGAGGCAGAGACTAAAGGGATGTGACTATAAGCCAAAGTGTCGACAACCACCCAAAGCTAGTGAGGGGTAAGAACATGTTCTTCCCAGAGCTTTCAAAGGGAGCTTGGCTTTTTCGATACCTTCATTTTGGATTTCCAGCCTTTTGAATATTATAAAAATAAATGTCTGCTTTTTGCTTTTGCTTTTCACCACCCCGTTTGTGGTTGTTTTTTAGAGCAGCTCTAGGGAACTAATAGAGATACAGGTATAGATGTGGGTAAATAAGGCTTTGTCTATGCCAGCCAACTGAGATTTTGAAGATGAGTAAATCTGAGTGCATGCTCTTCAGAGGTTGAGAGTCTAGTGCAGAAAATTTGGGAATCAATTTTTAATTCTGTTGTTGGAACAGAGTCACCATGAGCCCTGAGCTCCTGCACATTCTTGCTGAGTGTGCCAGATGGCAAGCCTTATCTGTCCTGATACTGGACGGTTTCTGTAGCTTGTCACACAGACAGGTAAGTAGGTCAAGGCAACCTCAGCCTGATGGTGACTACTGTGTGACTATGCACCTCCCCAGGGGAGGAGGACTAGCTTGTTTACTGATTGTTGTTATTATTGTTTAGTCGCTCAGTCATGTCTGGTTCTTTGTGACCCCATGGACTGCAGCCTGCCAGGCTCCTCTCCGTGGATCTCCCAGGCAAGAATACTGGAGTGGGTTGCCATTTTCTTTCCCAGGGGATCTTCCCAACCCAGGGATCGATCCCCAGTCTCCTGCAAGTCTCCTGCTTTGCAGGATCATTCTTTACCACTGAGCCAACAGAATTTTTTTTTGCTCAAAAGCTGTTGGGCTCTTGGTGCTGGGTTTCTCAGCTGTGATGAAATCCCACCATATAGAAAGCATCTATTTGGACCCATCACTTCATCCCTGTGTGCACTGGAGGCAAGAGGACCTCACAAAAAGTATGCTGGTGTGTTCACTGCTTTGCTGTGTGGTGAATAATAAGGTCCTTTGTTCCAGACTCAGGAGCGTCTTTTGTCAACATCCGTGAAAGGTAACAGGCTCACAGATTAGCCCACAAGTAGAGTAAAAAGATAAGCCCACAAGTAGGGTAAAATATCAGAATCCCTACAGATTTCTTGACACTTCTTTCTTATCCAGTTATTTACTAAATTTTGTCATCATTTTCAGTGTCTCTTTGCCTTATCCATAGTGCCACCAAATCTATTAATTAGATTATCAAAAACTTTAATTGCTTTCTATATGAACATGCATGTCACCTCAAGTGGAGAGAAAAACAACTGAATCTTCACCGCAAAGCTCCCAATACAGCATCGCAGGCTCTTGCATCTGTCCACATGCAAAGCCTGCAGTATGTATTTTACTATTCATCTCTAAGCACTTCCTTCAAATTATTAGTTAGATAGGCTAACTTCCACACCTTTGTTTAAATAATTTCCTTTGTTCAGATAGCTGCATCAAACTCTGCTTAAGTCCTGTTCTTATATTAATGGACAAACCTAGCAGAGACTCTGGAAACTGTCTTTAGTTCTCCTCTTTCCGTGGTGATTCTGAAGCCATTTAAAGAATCTCTGTACTTATATACAGCCTGTGCCCTAAATGAACCCCTAAATGATGCTCTACTTGAAGACTGATTGCAATATATTATGTTTTTGTTCTTGGAGCTCAGCAAAATGTACAATCTATAGAATTAGGAAATAATTATATAATGAAGCCATTTAAAGAATCTCTGTACTTATATACAGCCTGTGCCCTAAATGAACCCCTAAATGATGCTCTACTTGAGGACTGATTGCAATATATTATGTTTTTGTTCTTGGAGCTCAGCAAAATGTACAATCTATAGAATTAGGAAATAATTATATACAGTGAAAAATAACAACATGATACATAAACTGAATACATGGTGGGACTTGAAGAAATCATTCCCTTTTAAGCAGTGTAAAACATTTTAAAAGGCTCATTTGTTTATGCTATGTATTTAAGAAATGGCTTTGAACATGAAGCATTGAATGTAACACCATGGTATAAAAATTAACTTCACCCCATTTCATAGCTTCTCAGAGGAGACAGAGATGTGCAAAATTGATGCAAGAAGAACAAAGAAGGGATAAAAGAGTTTCACTATGCAATTAGTGTACATTACCATAAATTTAACCCTGTGCCTTTCAGGAAAGCCAAAATTAGTGTTTATGTTTAACTGAAATCTTTACAGATGTACGAATCAACCTCTTGAACATCATGAGAAAATATATTCTGTTGAGTGTCGTGAAGGTGACTAAGAAAATTAATTAGATCAGCACTCACAGTGTACTGTGAGTCAGAGAATCATGGAAATTACAACAGAATTGGACCTTGGAGATCACCTTGTCCAACACCTTCATTTGGCAGATGAGGAAATTGAAACTAGATTGGTAGGATAATTTCCCAAGGTCGCACAGATAATTAGTAGCAGAACAAGACCTCGAACATAAGTATTCAAACTCCTAACTAGGGTCCTTTAAACTGAATAAAGGTCACGCTGTTCAAAAGCATTAAAAATAAAATAGAATAAAGGGCTCCACAATCAAACACGTTCTAAAAAAGTAAAAGTGAACATATATATTATATAAAGTTATAGAAAGATATATATATATGTATTAGAAAATGTGTTACAGAAAGACATGCAGATATGCATATGTTTCTGTCTTCTTTCTAAGAAACTTATACGTTTGTTCTTAAAGAACTTGTTGCACGTTTCATCTTAACAATTACTAACATGAAAGCTTTGATGATAATGATAAAGGTGTAAGCAATGAATATGAGACAACTATTCTGAATATGTAATTGATTTTCTGCACAGTTCATTTGATGACATCTTAAGAAATTTCCTACATTTCCACAAATGAATCTAACACCTGAAAATTAAGATCACAATGCGATGGTATGGCAGAGACTACAATTTGTTTCTTCATATTTATTCTTTCTTTCTTTGCATAGTAATCAACTTTTTCACTGAGCACATCATTACATGGCTAAAGGCCACCTTTCCTAACCTTTCTTGCAGCGAAAGTGGTCTAAAAATAAGTTCTGGTCTCTGGGTTGTAATTGGGATGGTATGTTAACTTTTGGGTCATGTTTTCAAAGGAAAAATATGTGATCTATTTTCCATTTCTCCCTCTGGGCTGCAGGGATGGAGTCACTATGGTGACAGCTGAAACAGCTATCTCGTGGCTTAAGATCAGATCTGTGTGTGGAAGACGGTGACACAACAACTAGAAGGAACCTAGGTCTCTAATATTGTGAAGCCAACATATCAGCCTTAAAAATCCTATGCAGTTACCTCCATAAGACAAAAAGACAATTCTAGCCCATGTAAACTATCATTCAAGTCTTCCTTTTCATAGCAGCTTATCCTACAACTGACCTCATATGAACAGGATTGATTTGGCTGGGAAATTAATATGTTTACATTAATAGAGAATTTTATGTTCAGAATATTAGACAGTTAGATTAAAAAAAAAAAAGCCTTTGCCTGACTTCATGCTGACAGCAATTCATTCATCCTAAGAAGAATTTGAAAATATAATCATCCATTTAATAATTCATTGCACAGCAATATTGATTTACAAAAAAAGGAGTAATTTTTTAAACTATTTTTCTGCACTTTACATAAGTTCACCTTGAATTTAGGGGAGTAGCTGCTATAATAAAAGGAAGTCAATTCCATATCCCTCCTTCTACCATAGTCTGCTTGACTGCCTCTCCTCTGTGCTTATCTGGATACTCCAGAGGAATATCCTGTTAATAAACTTCTACCATGTGTGTGTACTAAGTCGCTTAAATCATATCTGACTCTTTGCGACCCTGTGGACTGTAGCCCACCAGGTTCCTCTGTCCATGGGATTCTCTAGGCAAGAATACAGTAGAAGGTTGCCATGTGCTCCTCCAGGAGATCTTCTTGACCCAAGGATTGAACCTGCATCTCTTATGTCTCCTGCATTGGCAGGTGGATTCTTTATCTTTAGCACCACCTAGGAAGCCCACTTCTACCATAGGACTTAGCATCTATTTTATACTAATACACCCACTCCAGTGTTCTTGCCTGGAGAATCTCAGGGACAGGGAAGCCTGGTGGGCTGCCGTCTATGGGGTTGCACAGAGTCGGACACGACTGAAGTGACCTAGCAGTAGCAGTAGCAGTTATACTAATACTAATCAATAATANGTGTTCTTGCCTGGAGAATCTCAGGGACAGGGAAGCCTGGTGGGCTGCCGTCTATGGGGTTGCACAGAGTCGGACACGACTGAAGTGACCTAGCAGTAGCAGTAGCAGTTATACTAATACTAATCAATAATACTAACACTAATTATACTAATACTAATTCTACACTATACTACTCTATCTTAGTATTAGAATAATTTGTTTTTACTTTACTCTCCACTGAAGGCAGGATACCTCGTGATAGATCTTTTAACTCCCAGCTTACAATGTTCAGTGTCTTTGCATTTTTTCTTTCCATTTCCCAGATTTATCCAAAACTCTATTTTATCTAAACTCTTTCTCATCTTCTATACCTTTGCTCAAATCTTACTTATTCAGAGATTCTCCTATGTCAAATGACCCTCTCCTCCAGTCATATAAATCCATCTATTTATTTTCTCCACAGATTTTAACCTTATCCAAATTGTATTACATATTTATTTGCTGATTGTTTATTATCTGTCTTCCTTTTTACATTCTTCTAGATGCACATTACATAAAAGCAGTGCTGGGATTCAGTAAAGGCGAACATAGACACATTTTCTAGCTTTACTGGATTTATAGGACAGTAAAGGCAAAAAAACATTGAACAAGTAATGACTAAGGTACTCATTAAGGGGTTGATGTGGCTCATATGAAAACAAAATGTTGAACTTAATCAGAAACAGAACTTATTTAACTCTTAAAAGCACCAATCACAAATTCAGTGACTCTCACCATTGTACACAATATGGAATAAAACTGCAAATGTGCATAAATCAGAAACTTGCAGTATGATGAGTTTTCAAATAAACTGTGATTGAAATTGATTCATTTTTTAACCTCTTTTACAGGAATTTATTATTCTTTTCTCCATTGAAGGGGTAACTATGTATCTGAATAGCTACTCCAAATTTTGTTTTCAATACTGGATAACATTAATTCATTTCATATTTACCGAGGATTCATCTCTTATAAGTTAATTTTACCTACGTTAGTAAATTAGACTTCATAATCGGATAAAAATTTTTATAAGAATCAAAAAGTGATTCCTATAGTCAAAAAACGTGAAAGTATATTTCACGTTTTCGAACCAAAAATATATCTTGTAAGACATTTTATATTCGAGTCAGAAAGAAATTCAGATATAATCAAATGTTAGTTCTACAAACACACATTTGGTTTTCACTCTGTCTTCTTTTCTTTCTATAAAACTCTGAACACAGTCTCCCCAAACTATATAATCTTTTTTGTTTTTTCCCCAAATTGTTTGATTGAATAACTAAGTACTATAGCATAGCCAAGCATACACATACAAATAATCATCACAGGGGCTTAGTTTACATGATATATGTAAAAAATAATCACATGGTAAGTCCCCAGAAAGTAGTTACCTGCTTTCCTAGATTTTAAATGGCTTTAATCATATTATTTTGTAATTTAATAACAATTTTATTTATTCTGCAAATAGTTATCAAGGGACTAATATATGATATATAACACAATTCATATCTATCTGCCACAGACTGTTTTTTGAAGCTTCTAACTGATAAATCAACTTGTCTATATCAAATGAACAAGACTTGGTTAATGGATAAAGGTTGTCACTGTTTACTGATTTCATAGAACTTAAATTCCAAGTAGGTCCAGAATTAAATTTCTTTTTACAGGGTGGTAGGGCTGCCACCCAGCTTGTGGTGGGACCTTGGTTCACCAACTAGAGATCAGTGGAACCTGGGCCCTAGCAAAGTCCTCACCACTGGACCACTGGGGGATTCCTCAGAATTAAATTTCTTAAAGGAGAATTCTGCCTGTGATCTGCCAAAAGAGGATACAATGCCACACTCAACAGCTCATGCTATTTGTTAATAAGATAGGGTCTCAGTATGAACTTTCATTTTATATCTGCCATGGCTTACTAGTTAAACAAATGAATATTGAAATGGCTTTACCTGTGCCCAAAGTAGCAGATAATCAAGACAAAGACTAAAGTAAGCAAACCAATTTTCAGATACATGTGGGACAGAGGGATAGTGAATAAAGCATTTACATACAGCCAGTGTTTGGTAAATCCTTGCTGAGTCTATTTATTCATCAAGGCTTGACTCACACCATGTTAAAAAAAAAGTTCTTATGCCAATGCCAGTTATACAATGAAAAGGACAAAAATACAGAATACTTTTAAAATCTTTTGAATGTGTCTGATTACTACTTCATAAGAACAAACACTTAAAAGTTCTGATTTGTAAGGTAAATCTACCATGTTTATACAAGACAATCAAATATGATTTTTACTAAGCTTTCATTTATACCTATTTCAGTTTCTGTCAAAAATAAATCAGATTCAATTTTATTTGGTACTCTCCTTTACACAAAACCACTCTATTACTGTCTGTTAGCTAAGTATCATGATAAGGGATAGAAGTATGAGAAGGTTAATAACAAACAAAGCTACTCCTTCATTCTTTTATTCTTATTGAACTTTTCCTCTATATAAACCAATTCTAGAATTTATCTAGCTCAGCCAATAATTAAAAACAGAAGTATCTTTTTGAATTGCAATGATAGTAATTTTCTTGTCTCCTAGGTGAAGAGTGTGTGGAAAGACATATTTTTGGTCATCTACATGCAAATAAGCATTGAAGTATACTTTTAGTTTGTAATGCTATATTATTTACCAGTTCTGGGAATACTTGTAATTCATGCAGTAGATAATTGGAGCATTATGTTCTTTTAAATACCATTAAAAAAGAACAGGTGCAGCTTCTGAGCAGTAAGGACAATAAGCCAATCTGTGTTTGGAGCAGTCTGTCTCATGTGAAGAATGAGAATGCTACTGACATAATAAAGATTTTTAAACTGTAGTTAATGTTAGCAAACACAAGTTTGTTTCAGTTGCCTAGTTAGCAGCCTTTCTCATTCGTTTAGCATTTTCTCCCCAAAGTCACAGAGGATTTATAGTGAAACTCCATATACTGTAATGAATAACACAGAGAATGATATTTGCATGTTATACTTCTCAAATCAAGACAGAAAAAGAACTAAATAATGATAGTAAGAATGTGAATCAGTCAGTTTTCTCAGTTTTTTTTTGTTTGTTTGTTTCTTTCTAATGATCTTTGTAAGAGAATAGAGGCATTCCTTCCTTGATAATGTTAAATTTGTAATTATTGGGTGATTTATTAAAGCTTTTACAAGATTTTTTTTCTCTCAAAGTGTTGAAAAGCTATTAGCAAGGATCATGGTGTAATGAAACGTAGTGTTATTCCTTTAAAATACTGAAGTGTGTGTATAGAGTTAAGATGCTATGCATTTATAATCTGATAAAAGTATCATTTTTTTATCCAGCCCTGACTATGCATCTTACTTCTACCATTTCTCAGCAAAATGTTTAGCACAAAGTAAATATTTAATGTTATTTACAGAATCAAAACCAGAACATAATAAAACATATTTATTCAGAGTTTACAAGGTATAGGGCTCTATTATGATCTACGGGTTTTGTGGTGTCTTTGAGGTATGTCTACAAGTTCTTTGACACTCTTTCTTCAAGAAGTGGAACTTAAATCTCTTCTCCTTGAGCATGAGCTAGATTTGCACATAACACATAGACAATGAAGAAAGTGATTTTGTCCTCTGAGAGTAAGTCATAAAAAACTTTGTGTCTCCTTCTTGCTCTTGGATGACTAACTCTGGAGAAAACAAGTTAACATAACAGAAGAACACTCAATGAGATCTTTGACAGCTCTATCAAGGAACTAAGAACTCCTTCCAATAGACATGCCTGTGAGCCATCTTGAAAGTAACTCCTTCAGCCCCAGTTAGGCCTTCAGATGATTGCAGCATACTGTTCAATTTCATGAAAAGCTAAAAAATATCCAAAGAAGATACTCCCCAAATCATGACTCACACAAATTATAGTATAAGCATAATTAGAGTAATTTGTTATGCAATCATAGATAATTAATACTTAATATTTAGAGTAAGACTATAAATTTATTGCTAAGAACTTGTTATAACATATTTATGTGGTTCCATTTAGTTCAGTTGCTCAGTCCTGTCTGACTCTTTGCAAACCCATGGACTGCAGTTTGGCTTCCCTGTCCTTCACCAACATCTGGAACTTGCTCAAAACATGTCCATTCAGTTGCTGATGCCATCCAACCATCTCATCCTCTGTTGTCCCCTTCTCCTTCTGCTTTCAGTCTTTCCAGCATCAAGGTATTTTCCAAGGAGTCAGTTCTTTGCATCACATGGCCAAAGTATTGGAGCTTCAGCTTCACTATCAGTCCTTCTAACGAATATTCAGGACTTATTTCCTTTAGGATTGACTGCTTTGATCTCCTTGCAATCCAAGGGACTCTCAAGTCTTCTCCAACATCATGGTTTAAAAACATTAATTCTTTGGCACTCAGCTTTCTTAATAGTCCAACTCTCACATCCATACAAGACTACTGGAAAAACCATAGCTTTGACTACACAGAACTTTGTTAGCAAAGTAATGTCTCTGCTTTTTAATATGCTGTCTAGGTTGGTCATAGCTTTTCTTCCAAGGAGCAAGGGTCTTAATTAATTTCATGGCTGCAGTCACCATCTGCAGTGATTTTGGAGCCCCTCAAAATAAACTCTGTCACTGTTTCCATTGTTTCCCCATCTATTTGCCATGTAGTGATGGGATCAAATGCCATGGACTTAGTTTTCTGAATGTTGAGTTGTAAGCTAACTTTTTCACTCTCCTCTTTCACTTTCATCAAAAGGCTCTTTAGTTCTTCTTCACTTTCTGCCATAAGGGTGGTGTCATCTGCATATCTGAGGTTATTGATATTTCTCCCAGTTTGTGCTTCATCTAGTCCAGCATTTCTCATGATGTAATCTGCATATAAGTTAAATAAGCATGGTGACAATATACAGCCTTGAAGTAGTCCTTTCCTGATTTGGAACTAGTCTGTGGTTCCATGTCCAGTTCTAACTGTTGCTTCTTGACCTGCATACAGATATCTCAGGAGGCAGGTCAGGTGGTCTGGTATTCCCATCTTTTTAAGAATTTTCCACACTTTGTTGTGATCTACACATTCAAAGGCTTTGGCATAGTCAATAAAGCAGAAGTAGATATTTTTCTGGAACTCTCTTGCTTTTTTGATCATCTAACAGATGTTGGCAATTTGATCTCTGGTTCCTCTGCCTTTTCTAGATCTGGCTTGAACATCTGGAAGTTCACGGTTTGTGTGCTGTTGAAGCCTGGCTTGGAGAAATGTATGCATTACTTTGCTAGCATGTGAGATGAGTGCAATTGTGCAGTAGTTTGAATGCTCTTTGGCATCACCCTTCTTTGGGATTGGAATGAAAACTGACCTTTGCCAGTCCTCTGGCCACTGCTGAGTTCTCCAAATTTATAATTACTTTGCTAGCATGTGAGATGAGTGCAATTGTGCAGTAGTTTGAATGCTCTTTGGCATCACCCTTCTTTGGGATTGGAATGAAAACTGACCTTTGCCAGTCCTCTGGCCACTGCTGAGTTCTCCAAATTTATTGGCATATTGAGTGCAGCACTTTCACAGCAGCATCTTTCAGGATTTGAAATAGCTCAACTGGAATTCCATCACCTCCACAAGCTTTGTTCATAGTGATGCTTCCTAACACCTGCTTACCTTTGTATTCCAGGATGTCTGGCTCTAGATGGATGATCATACCATCATGGTTATCTGGAACATGAAGATCTTTTTTGTATAGTTCTGTTTATTCTTGCTACCTCTTCTTCATATCTTCTGCTTCTGTTAGGTCCATACCATTTCTGTCCTTTTGGTTCCCATCTTTGAATGAAATGTTCCCTTGGTATCTCTAATTTTCTTGAAGAGATCTCTAGTCTTTCTCATTCTATTATTTACCTCTATTTCTTTGCATTGATCACTGAGGAAGGCTTTCTTATCTCTCCTTGCTATTCTTTGGAACTCTGCATTCAAATGGACATATCTTTCCTTTCTCCTTTGCCTTTAGCTTCTCTTCTTTCCTCTGCTATTTGTAAGACCTCCTCAGACAACCATTTTGCCTTTTTTGCATTTCTTTTTCTTGGGGATAGTCTGGATCACTATCTCCTGTACAATATCATGAACCTCTGTCCATAGTTCTTCAGGCGCTCTTTCTATCAGATCTAGTCCCTTCAATGTGTTTGTCACTTCCACTCTATTATTGTAAAGGATTTGATTTAGGTCATACCTGAATGGTCTAGTGGTTTTTGCTACTTTTTTCAATTTAAGTCTGAATTTGGCAATAAGGAGTTCAGGATCTGAGCCATAGGCAGCTGCCGGTCTTGTTTTTACTGACTGTATAGAGCTTCTCCATCTTTGGCTACAAAAATATAATCAATCTGACTTTGGTATGACCATCTGTTGATGTCCATGTAGGGGGTTATATTTATCCACATGACAAAAATATAAGATAGTTTATTGTGTGTGTGTGTTAATCACCCAGTCATGTCCAACTCTTTGGGACCCCTTGTAGGACCCCCTGGCAGGCTCCCCTGCCCATGAAATTCTCCAGGTAAGAATACTGGAGGTAGCCATTTCCTTCTGCAGGGGATCTTCCTGACCCAGGGATAGAACCTAGGTCTCCTGCATTGCAGGCAGACTGTTTAGCATCTGAACCACCAGGGAAGTCCTAAATAGTTTATTACACAGTGCTAAAATAATTAAGTAACTAATAATAAGTAATAATTAAATAATTTACCTTAAAAACTATTGTGTCTTATTGTAAAAATTACATATAGCTCAGCAATCCCACTCCTGAGTGCATATCACAGATGAATTCTCCACAGATCAGAAGCAGAACATGAAGCTGCATATCCACTGTGACAAGTATATGTTTGTGGGGGTTGGACTTTGTTTGGGTGCAAATCATTCAGGAATGTATGGAAAGTATGGTGGATGCCAACTATTAGAACATACAACAGCCACAAAATATAGGTCCAAAAAAACATAGGGATCTTACAAACACACTTTATGAAAAAAGTAAGAAACAAAATGCAGAATACAGCTAATGCAAATTAAAGACGCATACTCAAATATCATCTCTACTTGTTTTACAATGACATCAATTCAGTTCAGTTCAGTCCATCACTCAGTCGTGTCCACCTCCTTTCAACTCCATGAACTGCAGCAAGCCAGGCCTCCCTATCCATCACCAACTCCTGGAGTTTACTCAAATTCATGTCCATTGAGTTGGAGATGCCATCCGACTATCTCATCCTCTGTCGTCCCCTTCTCCTCCTGCCTTCACATTTAAAGACATAGATCATGCCCAGTATAATGAGCATAGAATGAAAGGAGAGATAATGAAGAAATAAACATAATATCTGTATACATAAAGTGAGACAAAGTCCTAGNTTCAGTCCATCACTCAGTCGTGTCCACCTCCTTTCAACTCCATGAACTGCAGCAAGCCAGGCCTCCCTATCCATCACCAACTCCTGGAGTTTACTCAAATTCATGTCCATTGAGTTGGAGATGCCATCCGACTATCTCATCCTCTGTCGTCCCCTTCTCCTCCTGCCTTCACATTTAAAGACATAGATCATGCCCAGTATAATGAGCATAGAATGAAAGGAGAGATAATGAAGAAATAAACATAATATCTGTATACATAAAGTGAGACAAAGTCCTAGCATACAAAGAAAATAATAACTATGAGCTGTGTATATGATGTACTCAAACCTCTGTATCTAAGTTCCATTAAAAAAAATAAATAAACAGATAAAACAAAAACCACCAACACTGTTTCTTATATTTGGGGCTTAAGAATACAATAGTGCAAAAAAGACATGTTCTCCTTGCAAATTCGTTCTCAAAATATAAGTGAAACAATAAATAAGCAGGAAATATTAAATAAGCATAAATTCTACAAAAAAGACTAACAGTGTGATGTGTTAGAGTGTAAGGTACACTGACTACTGTGAGCACAGAGCCTTGTGAAAGCCTCTCTGTGGAGGTGATATTTGAACTGAGAGCTGAATGTTTGGAATTCTCTCTTTGCAAAGCTGAGCAAAGGATGTGTATTCCAGGCAGAGTGCAGATGCTTTGGGTTGGCATGAAAGGGATAACAAAGATCAGTGTGGCTGCCACGTAATGAGTTAGCTGAGAGTGATAAAACAAAGGCAGATCAAGTAGGATTATGTTAGTCTTAGGAGGCAGGTTTGGATTACAGCCTTAGGGTGACATAAAGAGCAAGAAGGAAAAAAAAAATGTTTTACAAAGAAAAGCTGTGTAGAAAGAAAATTTTACAAAGAAAATTCTGACTGCTGTGTGGAGAGTGAATTTAAAGAAAGATGAAGGCAAAAATGGGATGAGGCAGACAGGTTATGATACCACAGCTGTTGCTATCATCCAGGAAGATGTGATGGTCGCTTCGGCAATCTCTCTTTGCAAAGCTGAGCAAAGGATGTGTATTCCAGGCAGAGTGCAGATGCTTTGGGTTGGCATGAAAGGGATAACAAAGATCAGTGTGGCTGCCACGTAATGAGTTAGCTGAGAGTGATAAAACAAAGGCAGATCAAGTAGGATTATGTTAGTCTTAGGAGGCAGGTTTGGATTACAGCCTTAGGGTGACATAAAGAGCAAGAAGGAAAAAAAAAATGTTTTACAAAGAAAAGCTGTGTAGAAAGAAAATTTTACAAAGAAAATTCTGACTGCTGTGTGGAGAGTGAATTTAAAGAAAGATGAAGGCAAAAATGGGATGAGGCAGACAGGTTATGATACCACAGCTGTTGCTATCATCCAGGAAGATGTGATGGTCGCTTCGGCAATGATGGGAGGAGTAGGGTTAGAAAGATCTAGGTAAATGGATTATAGATGTTTGGATTATAGAATGCTAACAAGACTTGTTGCTGGATGGCATATGTAGCATGAAGGAGAGAGAAAAAGAAAGGATGATTCTTATGATATTTATTTAAGCAACTAAGTGGATAGGGACACTGGTACAGAATGGGAATATGTCTTATATAAATATTATTGGTTTAAATTCATCTATTGTGGATTGAGTCACTTATCTTAAATCAGACACTAAAGCATGAACATAATTGAGAATTAACTCTAACCTTTCAACTCCATGAACTGCAGCAAGCCAGGCCTCCCTATCCATCACCAACTCCTGGAGTTTACTCAAATTCATGTCCATTGAGTTGGAGATGCCATCCGACTATCTCATCCTCTGTCGTCCCCTTCTCCTCCTGCCTTCACATTTAAAGACATAGATCATGCCCAGTATAATGAGCATAGAATGAAAGGAGAGATAATGAAGAAATAAACATAATATCTGTATACATAAAGTGAGACAAAGTCCTAGCATACAAAGAAAATAATAACTATGAGCTGTGTATATGATGTACTCAAACCTCTGTATCTAAGTTCCATTAAAAAAAATAAATAAACAGATAAAACAAAAACCACCAACACTGTTTCTTATATTTGGGGCTTAAGAATACAATAGTGCAAAAAAGACATGTTCTCCTTGCAAATTCGTTCTCAAAATATAAGTGAAACAATAAATAAGCAGGAAATATTAAATAAGCATAAATTCTACAAAAAAGACTAACAGTGTGATGTGTTAGAGTATAAGGTACACTGACTACTGTGAGCACAGAGCCTTGTGAAAGCCTCTCTGTGGAGGTGATATTTGAACTGAGAGCTGAATGTTTGGAATTCTCTCTCTTTGCAAAGCTGAGCAAAGGATGTGTATTCCAGGCAGAGTGCAGATGCTTTGGGTTGGCATGAAAGGGATAACAAAGATCAGTGTGGCTGCCACGTAATGAGTTAGCTGAGAGTGATAAAACAAAGGCAGATCAAGTAGGATTATGTTAGTCTTAGGAGGCAGGTTTGGATTACAGCCTTAGGGTGACATAAAGAGCAAGAAGGAAAAAAAAAATGTTTTACAAAGAAAAGCTGTGTAGAAAGAAAATTTTACAAAGAAAATTCTGACTGCTGTGTGGAGAGTGAATTTAAAGAAAGATGAAGGCAAAAATGGGATGAGGCAGACAGGTTATGATACCACAGCTGTTGCTATCATCCAGGAAGATGTGATGGTCGCTTCGGCAATGATGGGAGGAGTAGGTTTAGAAAGATCTAGGTAAATGGATTATAGATGTTTGGATTATAGAATGCTAACAAGACTTGTTGCTGGATGGCATATGTAGCATGAAGGAGAGAGAAAAAGAAAGGATGATTCTTATGATATTTATTTAAGCAACTAAGTGGATAGGGACACTGGTACAGAATGGGAATATGTCTTATATAAATATTATTGGTTTAAATTCATCTATTGTGGATTGAGTCACTTATCTTAAATCAGACACTAAAGCATGAACATAATTGAGAATTAACTCTAGAGAGAAAAAATGAAAATAACCTGTTTCCCTCTGTTACCCTGAAAAGAGTTCCCAGTAAACTGATAATAGTTAGACATCCCCATCCCATCTCAGAGTTACAATAGGATTTGAGATCATAAACTTGAATATTACAAATTCTGGGTTCTCATCGACTCTGTCTCTTACTAGATCTTGGATATGCTGCTGCTGCTGCTAAGTCACGTCAGTCGTGTCTGACTCTGTGCAACCCTAAAGACAGCAGTCCACCAGGCTCCTCCATCCATGGAATTTTCCAGGCAAGAATACTGGTGGATTGCCATTGCCCTCTCCATAGATCTTGGATATAAGACAGTTACCTCTCTGACTCTATTTGCTCACTGGTCAATGGGATAGTCATAGTACATTCCCTATGAGGGCTGCACAAGCTAAAGGCATACAAAGAACTTTGCACAGTGCTTGAAATAGAAAGCCATCAATACTGTGTCTCTCAGAAACAATACCCCAAATCTAAATTGATTACTTTCCCTTTCCTGAAAGATCTATTTTCCTAGATGAAACTGGGATAATGCTTCTTTTTTCTGTTCCAGGAAGCATGAGAAACATTGAGGACAAATATTCAGTCAAATAATAAATGGTTCTGACCATTTAGACACTACTAAGAAAGAAAGATATTAATCAAATAATCACAAAATCAATATAATATGACCTTTGTGCAAAGTGTAAAAAGTACTGGTAGACTGTGCTGTGGTTGTAGGGCAGGGCATGAATGTGAAGGGACTATGGGTAAAGACGCAGTGCTGGACTTGAGTGTTTGAAGAAGGTGGGGCTGGTGTGGAGGGTGGCAAGGTTGGAACAGTTTGATCAGCCGGAGATTAAAGACACAAGCAGAGGTTATACAAAACAAGCTAGCCAGATGGGAGAATTCAATTTTATCCCAGAGGAAATGGGTGGAAATGGAATTACATGATCTGATTTATACTTTTATAACATATATCTTCCCCTTCATGGATCACTGCCTTGTCATGGTGAAGGGGATTATATAACTCAATGAAGCCATGTGTTATGCTGTGTAGGGCCACCCAAGATGGACAGGTCATAAAGGAGTGTTCTGAGAAAACATGATCACTGGAGGAGGGAATTGCAAACCACCCCAGTATACTTACTGTGAGAACCTCATGAACAGTATAAAAGGACAAAAAGATATGACACTGAAAGATGAGTCCCCCACATCTAAAAGTGTCCAATATGCTACTAGGGAAGAGTGGAGGAGAACTACTAATAACCCCAGAAAGAAGGAAGCAGCTAGGCCAAAGCAGAAATGATGCTCAGTTGTGGATGTGTCTGGTGATGAAAGTAAAATCTGATGCTGCGAAGAGCAGTATTGCATAGGAACCTGAAATGTAAGGTCCATGAATCAAGGTAAGTTGGACATGGTCAAGCAGTTGGTAAGAATAAATATCAACATCTTAGGAATCAGTGAACCAAGATGGATGGGAATGGGCACATTTACTTCAGATGACCATTATATCTACTACTGTGGGCAAGAATTTCATAGAAGAAATGGAATAGCCCTCATAATCAACAAAAAAGTACAAAATGCAGTACTTGGGTGTAACCTCAAAAATTACAGAATGATCTTGGTTTGTTTCCAAGGCAAGCCATTCAACATCACAGCAATTCAATGCCTAATTCAGTGCCTACCACTGATGCCGAAGAAGCTGAAATTGATCAATTCTATGAAGACCTAGAAGACCTCCTAGAACTAATACCAAAAACGATGTTCTATTAATCACTGGAGATTGGAATGAAAAAGTAGGAAGTCAAGACCTGGAGTAACAGGCAAGTGCCAAAGAATTGATGCCTTCAAACTATGGTGCTGGAGAAGCCTGAGAGTCCCTTGGACAGCAAGATCAAATCAGTCAATCTTTAGGAAATCAACCCTGAGTAATTGTTGAAGGACTGATACTGACATTGAAATGCCAATATTTTGGTCATCTGATGGAAACAGCTGACTCATTGGAAAAGTCCCTGATGCTGGGAAAGATTGAGGGCAGACAAAGAGGACATTAGAAAATGAGATGTCTGGATGGCATCACCAATGCAATGGATATAAATTTGGGCAAACTTCAGGAGATGGTGAGGGGCAGAGAGGCCTGGCGTGAAGCAGTCCATGGGATCCTAAGAGTCAGACACAACTGGGCAACTGAACAATAACAACAGAAACATATATCTTAGACCATGCATTTTTGGGGGGCATTTAATTTGCATAATATTCACAAATTAAATGATAAATTGACAGCCTTTAGGATAACTGGTCCTGGAGAGTTGGAGCATGAGTCTATAGGGCAGGATGACAATTCTCCAAAGGAAGCTATGAAAAACCCAGATGTGGAGTGTGTTCCACGTCCTCTTTACTATAAGTTTAGTGACATGGATCACCTCCTTTAATCCATTTGGAATTCGGGGAATATTTGACATCTAGAGTAGTAAATGAACATATTTTAATTAGCATCAAAAGTAGTTGCCAAGGCCTAGTTTGATAAAATTTCAGCCTTGTTTAAATCTTTCTAAGAAACTGAGATGGCCTTTCTTGAATTAATCATCATGAGGCAATATAGCATTTGTTACTATAAATGCATCTGGGAATTAATCCATAGAACTGCTATGAAAATTCTCAATTAAAATTGAGAATCAGTAGAGAAGGCAATGGCACCCCACTCCAGTACTCTTGCTTGGAAAATCCCATGGACGGAGGAGCCTGGTAGGCTGCAGTCCATGGGGTCACTAAGAGTCAGCACGACTGAGCGACTTCACTTTAGCTTTTCTCTTTCATGCATTGGAGAAGGAAATGGCAGCCCACTCCAGTGTTCTTGCCTGGAGAATCCCAGAGACAGAGGAGCCTAGTGGGCTGCCGTCTAGGGGGTTGCACAGAGTCGGATACGACTGAAGCGACTTAGCAGTAGCAGCAGCAGCAATGTTACCATTATAGAATATTTAAACAAGATGACTTTGATGATATATATTTTGCTTAAGACTTTCCATAAAGTTCTTTTATGGAAATGCTTCTGGGAATGTTTCCTGTTTCAAAGATACTCTAATGTTTTGTTTTGTTTTGTTTTTTCACTTGTTGATAGAATTTGAAGGTCTTTTGTTTTAGTACAATATAGATGACACTTTCAAAGTTTTTGGAAATATGTTGTTATTTTTAAGGAACTGCTTATACTTAATTGTGGTGTATATATATGGATGGACAACAGAAACCACTTTTGGAAATCAACATGATATTGTAGGAATAGCCAGAAATCATACATTTGTATGCTTCGTATCCCATGGAGGTCGCAATTGCCATGCCAACTACAAATATGTTTGCATTTAATATACCAACCAGAGATATTTGCATCTTAACACTTTGATTTCAGTTTATGGCCTCAGGATAAACAAGAACATCAATCCATTCATCTCAAATGATGTTTTAGATGGGAATAGGTTATAAATTATAAATAAATGAATAACTGCTTCTGCCTTAGTTTACATTCTTCATCTCATTTGAATATTTTAGAATATTTACAGTATGAGTAAAACAGGTAAGATAATATGAAATATATGACATTTCAGTCTATTTTCTCAAAATATATATTTTTCTAATTCTATTATCTCTACACTAATACATAAATGTATAAAATAATACCTATATTGCTATTACAGCTAGTTTCTTACTGAACAAAATTACCACAAATGTACAAAAAATTAAGTCTGCAAATAATAAGAGAAATAAGACAGACAAGCACAAATGTGCATGTATGCCTGTGTAAAATCTGTTCATTCATTTACATTAACAGGGCACATGCCTTAGGTTTCTGTCTTTTTAATGGTAAAAAAAAAATTCTAAGCTAGAAATCCTATTATAGTGCAATTTTATTAAAATAATATTATTATCTGAAATATCCAGAATGTTATATTACTTTCATTTTTTTCATTCCTTTTAGCTTTTGTTTAAATTTTATAAAAATCAGTTCTATTTATCTGACTCAAAAGTTCTGAAAAAGTTGACTTAATTAACACTGTACTCAAAAGTCCAACAAGCATTGCTTAACAAAAATCATCTCTTTTGAACATATATCCAGCCACCATAACTTGTCAACTCAGTTCGTGTCAGATGGATTCCTTCTTTTCTATTCAAATTGGCAATACACTGGCTACAGTCTTTATTTAACATATTACTAGGATACACTTCTAATGCTTTTGACTGCCCTCCCTTTGTGAACAATCTCATTCATCAAAATATTTAACTCTCTGAAATAATGAATTATTGTTTTCACTGAAATTTTAATTAACATGAGCTTACAATTTCAGCATATTTTCTAATTTTGCTCTATTCATCATCTAATTCATTTTTATGTACACACACATTTTTCATATAATCTACATGACTCCTGTAATTTGGGGAGAATAATTATTCCTATCTTAATTTTTACACATAAATAAATTTTACAATACTTGTTCAAGACACTATTAAGAAGCAAATTTAAGACTAGAAAAACCGTGAAAGAAGTGTATATGCAATAACTGTGGTCATCGATTATTGAGCGCATACTATATATCAGGCTTTTATTAAATATTTAAAAATCATTTAAACTGGCTCCAAATAAATATATTTTATATTAAAATGTTTGTAAATGACAGAGATATAGTGAATACTCAATAAAATTGAGTTTTCTAAACATCACGATACCTAGATGAGTAAGTAATACTCTTCCCTAATTAATTTTATACTTTCTCTCAATGAACAGCTAACCACACAAATGAGGGAAAGAAGCCCAAGCATCAAATTATTGAATTTTCATTTCAAATGTTGAGCAAGAAGTAGCGGGTTATATGTGTGAATCAGAAAATGATTTTGTCACCATCTCAGGGAAGGAAATTGGAAGGAAACCCAGAGGTTGTACATTGGTCGCTTGTCATGCTCTGTCCCCTGTGTTGAGGCAGAGTAGAGGTGGCATTGGTGGGGGACCTCTGGGCCTGGAGATCAGAGCAAAGTGAGCCAGCAGTCCATGTGCATGCTTGCAGAACTCGGCTGCGTGCAATCTTACAGAGAGTGCCAACACAGAGAAAGATGATCCCCAGAAAGACTGGCAGAACACCCAATTCTTTCCTTGGGTTCAAAGAGTCAGAGGAAGGTCAAAACACTTGAATGCCCTGAACATAAAGATGAGAAAGATGCAGAGGGGAATACATTTATTTGTTAGCTACAGCCTAAGGCTAAATCATATACACCTCTAAGAGAGCAACAGGGATAGACAAAGCTGGAGTTCCACAAAGAGGACATTCGTATCCCAGTGGACTTAGTAAACCCCTGTTAGGTTTAGAGTCAATTCAAGGGTGAAGGAGAAGGAAAAAAAAAAAATACTTAAAGAGATGATCTGATGACTGAATGCAATGAAAACACAGACCAGAATTGACTGTTAGATTTAGGAAAAAGATCCCTTAACATACTTGGATTAAATTCCTGCATTCCATAAAACAATTGGATCAATGACAAAAACTGCATCACAGAAAAAAGTGATTGATACCCCTTTATTTCATATCTGAGGATGTGACTATCAAAGTCGTGCTGTGTCTCATTTTATTTATAATTTAAACATAAAGCAAATCATAACAAATCTTCTTACAAGAAAGAGGAATGATGAGGAGGTGGATTGAGGAAAATAGAAAACATTTTCAAGTCACTGCAAAAAAAAAAAAAGGGGGAGAGAATATACGAGTTGCTAAGTAAGATCTAGAATTCAGCTTAGCCCCGTCTGCAACCATATAGCACAAGAAGTAAGTCCACATGGTTAAGGTTTTCTCCAGGCAATGAATATATGATGTTAGTTATCTTTTTTTTGTACCCAACCTTATATTTATTGTAACTGTGTATTCAGGGTTCCTTATGTCAAATAGAAGGGCTACACAATAAATAAAACTCAATCCTTGTCTCTGAAGAGCTCACTATCAATTGAGAAAACAGACACAGAAGCAAATAAATATAATGAAAATGTCATAAGTCTTAACTGAGGAATGGAGAACATAGAAAGGCAATTTTTAACTTGTTGGAGAGAAAAGTAGTTAAGAAAAGTTTTCAGGAAAGAAGGTCTTATTTCAAATAAGTCTTGAAAGATATGAAAAAATTTATCAAGCAAATAAGAACAAATAAAGACATTAAGAAAAGAACATCCAAGCTGGGCTAACTTGGGTTTTTGCAGTTAGTTCTACATGGTCATAAGCATTTCTCCACTTCAATTTTATTTCTCTCAAATGTTGTTTGTATTGATGTAACTCCCACACACATTTTCACTACTGTTCAAAACTATATTGGTTTGTTCTTTAAAACACACATATTAGTCTAAAATAAAGACTGTTCTATAGATTAAAAGTTACAAAATATACCACTCTATATGATACTATCATCAATATTATACGTTTATTGGTGACCGTGAAGTCATCTGCTATGAAAAAGTAATTTATCTGGGATGTCTCTTTACTTAACCACATTGTATAAAAATGTGCCTGAAACAGGAATCTATTTAGGCATATAATCTTACTATTAACTCTTGACTTTATCATACATAGAAAAGTTAATTTTAGATTTTTTAAAAATTGTTTTATTTACTAAAACCACAAATTTTAGAGCCAGAGATAATTTATTTTTTGATGTCTTCTCAACATCACAACAAAACATTTACAGATTGAAATGCTGAAATTAAAGCCATAGGGTATGTTTTCAAACTTGGTGAGATGACGTGAACTGTATTTCAAAACAACACTTCAACGTTGAGTTAGGCACATTATTCAGTAATCACAAAATTAACATTCTGTAGATTCATTCATCAGAAGGTCCTGCTTGCCTCTTTCCCCACGTACTGGAAAGCTATTCATACCAGCAGCTTAAAACCCTTAAGGTTGCCAAGATTCACAGGTGCCTCCTGCTGAGAATGCCCCTATAGTCCTCCACTCTTCCCTTGCAAAAGACACATTTCTATTCACAAGAGGTGAAAAACTTAGAAACAGAGAGGCTATTCTTCAAAATCTTTGAAGCCAATTCAATCTGGAACTTGAGCAGTTGTACCTCCTCTTAACAACAGGTGCAGAATGATACACTGGCTCTCTTATAAATATTCTTGAAAGGATTCCTTCGCTTTAGCATTTTAATGCCTTGTCGCTTTAAATGAGGCCAGCTCTTCCCAGGTCTCCTAATTTTAAATGCATCGACTCTTCCATACTGTACCTAATTTATTTTACTAATGAAAATATCCAGTGTCAATTGGTTTGTGTCTCCTGTGCAAATGTGCTATTAAGATATTGCTATATTTTATAGAGTTGATATTTCTTCAGTTCAGTTCAGTTCAGTCGCTCAGTCGTGTCCGACTCTTTGCAACCCCGTGGACTGTAACCTACTAGGCTTCTCCGTCCGTGGGATTCTCCAGGCAAGAATACTGGAGTGGATTGCCATTTCCTTCTCCAGGGGATCTTCCCAACCCAGGGATCGAACCTGTGTCTCCCGCATTAGAGGCAGATGCTTTACCCTCTGAGCCACCAGGGAAGCCAAATTATTTATTTATACTAAATTGCTAGACCTCTTGGTGATTTTCCAGCCAAAAAAAAAAAAAAAAAAGATGGTTTTATGCCTGGAATTTAAATGCACACACCTATGATTGAGACTAGTATTTGGAGATGATTTGAATTGTGGAGAAAATTGCACTAGACTGACTAATGCTAAAGCTGAAACTCTAGTACTTTGGCCACCTCATGTGAAGAGTTGACACATTGGAAAAGACCCTGATGCTGGGAGGGATCGGGAGCAGGAAGGGGATGACAGAGGATGAGATGGCTGGATGGCACCACTGACACGATGGACATGAGTTTGAATAAACTCCAGGAGTTGGTGATGGACAAGGAGGCCTGGCATGCTGTGATTCATGGGGCCACAAAGAGTCAGACACGACTGAGTGACTGCACTGAAGGCTATTCTTGGAGAACTAAATGGCAATCCACTCTGGCATCCTTGCCTAGGGAATCCCCATGGACAGAGGAGCCTGTGGGCTGCAGTCCATAGGATTGCAAAGAGTCAGACATGACTGAAGTGACTTAGCACATCCAAGGCTATTCTAGAATTATTACCACCATTTTCTAACTGTATAATCTTCTGAACATTATTTGATATTTTAATCTTAATTTTCCCTCTCTGTAAAACAGAATAAAAAATCCTGATTTATATATTTCAAAGACTTAATGGGAGAAATGAATTGAATATCAGTCATGAAAAAATGTACATCTATAAGCTTAAAAATGTAAGAAATAAATATAAAAAGCAAGTATAAAAAAGGGAAGATCAAATATAAAATATAAAAAGGTTCTTTTCCCAGAAGAAACTTTGGAGAACATTTTTTCATCCTTTTGTTTGACAAAGATTTCTTATAACCCAAAATTGCTAACTACAGAATAAAATGATTGATAAATTAAATTTTAGCAAAATTTTAAAATCCACTCTTCTAAGGACACCATTAGGAAAACTAAATAGCAAGACAGATGCTTGGTGACTATATTTGTGATTCCTATACCTGAAAAAATACTTATATCAGAAATACAAAAAACTGTTACAATTCAATAATGAGAAAATAAAAATAAATAAAATATTTGAGCATACACTTCACAGAACATGATGTATGAATAATCAATTTGAATCTGAAATGATAAATTTGTGTGGGGCAAGAAAATATTTGGTAGCATTCAAGTCAGAAACCACAAAACTAAGAATTTAAATATGGTTGGAGCTAAGAACACATCTAAGAAATATTTTAACTTTATATAGTTGGCATTGGGGAAGAAATGATAGAATCCATATTCCTATTTTTTACTTTAATGGAAGATGCCACCTGAAAAAGTTCAGTGACTTCGAATAAAACTTTGAGTGGATTTTGGTTTTTAGTTTTAACAGTGTTAAACAATATGTCAAAAATATTTTGTACTTAGGAAAATGCAACTTAAAAATGGAAATTTTAAAATATTGAGTTGAAGTTTTTTTGAGACAATTTAACAATTAAGATGCTCCTTTTTGATCTCAGGAACAATTTTATAAGAAAAAAATCAGATTAACCATGGTACATTAAAGGGATCTATGATAAAAGGAAAGACTGGAAATAAGCCTGAATGATTATTATAAAAAAATTTTTCTCAAAGTCTGGCATTTGTTTTTCTTTCCCTTTCGGAGCGTTAGTATTTTGGCATGAGAGATCTATGGCTTCTGAGCAAAGAATAGAGAGGAAAAGAGGATAGAAAATTCATTCCCTTGTTTAAAATAAAGACAATTAAAACTTGAAAAGATTTTCAAATCTCACAGAATTATACATCAACATACAGCTACAAGAAGATGGAAAACTGTGAGCCTATAGGTTTGTCTGGTCATCTTTATAAAGATGGTTGGTTCTTGAAGCACAGCAAGAATCTCAGCTCCATGTTACACTACATCTAGCATCCTGGGATTGCTATCCCTCTAGACATTACATCCACTTGGTTCAATTTAATTAATCCTTGACAAGTAATAAAGCAAAGAAAGCCAGATGACACAAATGTGAAGCATCCCAACTTGTAAAAAAAGGGAAACTGGTTTACCAACAGACTACTCAGAGGTCTGGTCTGAGCCAACCAAGAGATGGGCTCCCAGGTCTCCAAGCTCTGAAAAGCAACAGGACCTGCTTATGAGTTCCACAGGACGGTAGCAAACAAAGAAGCAGCTGTTCCTGAGTGTGGAAGCACACACTGGAGCTATGTCTCCAGGGTTCGGTGCAGAGGGAGCCGGCCAAAGCACCAATTGCCCAGTCTTTTCTGGAACGGATTTTACTGCATGTTGTACGTCCACTATCTGAGAGTATGGCTTCTGATTTGCATGCATCTGGATGCTGACTGCTACCCTCCCCTTTTAGAAGATACTCCTGCAATGCCTAATATAATCATACCTTATATTACATTGAAAAATTGAACGATAAAAACTATGTGATCATTCCAATAGCTATGAAAAAAAAATTGACAAAATTCAACATTATTTTATGGTAAAACTCAACTTTGTCAGATTTTTTTTTCCACATCTACTGGAATGATCATATGATTTTCATCCTTCAGTTTATGTAGTATAACATACAATTTGCTTGTTTATTGTCTTCCTTACTGCACTAAAACATTCACTTCAAGCTTCCTGGAAATAAGTAAATAAATATATTTTGTAAGCTGATGTACCTTTTGTGCCTATAAATGGCATTAAATATTTGCTGAATAAACAATAAGTGGTTGCAAGATCTAAGTAACATTAATTTTTAAATTTTTCATTCAATATTTAAGGCATTTAAAACAGTTCTTTCCAGTCAGGTAAGAATTTCATTTAAAACCTTGCACTTGAGAAATTTCACTTAAAATATTTAACTCTATTAGATGATTTAGAAATGGCCTAAAGTCTCTCACTTTTAACTTTTTTTAAGATCAAGATATTAATCTAACCTTACAATAGGTGTGTTTGTATGCTCTCTCCTGGACACATCCTCTGTATTGCTATAACCATATATGAAATTGTGACATATACTTAAGCATATTCCTAGACGTTACAGTATTTTCTTTGCTAATTAATTACTGTAGCATCATCATCATCAGAACCATTAACAAAGTGAAAACTTTTGAGTGTTTAATAAATGCTGATAGTTAAATAAATAAGCCAGTTTAATTCTCATGATACTTCTACAAGGTAAGTACTCCCATTATTTACACATTACAGTTAGGAAAAATGAGACAAAAAGAGATAAATTACTCAAGGCTATCCAGCAGTGTAGTCAGGACACATCTAAAGCTCTATCCTATTTCTTTACAATAGATTTTAATATCTAATGATGCTTGTCTACTATCATTATCCTACCCTCATTTAAAATATAATTTTCTACCTTCCCTTACCTGTTTTTTCCAGGTAAATTTTGACTAATATGGTTAAATTGTATAACATTAATGAGGGGGAAATATATTTCTAAGATTTTTCTTCATTCAGAAACATGACTAAGCTCTTAATTTATTCATAATTTCCCTTAAATAGTTTTGTTTTAGTTTATTTCCTTAATTATATAATTTGACATTATTGTGAATGTAGTCTGCTATTATATTTTGCTACTGGTTTTGCTCATTTAGTAGGTGGCTACTAGGGTCTCTTGGACTGCAAGGAGATCCAACCAGTCCATTCTAAAGGAGATCGGCCCTGGGTATTCTTTGGAAGGAATGATGCTAAAGCTGAAACTCCAGTACTCTGGGCACCTCATGTGAAGATCTGACTCATTGGAAAAGACTCTGATGCTGGGAGGGATTGAGGGCAGGAGGAGAAGGGAACGACCAAGGATGAGATGGCTGGATGGCATCACAGACTCAATGGGCGTGAGTCTGAGTGAACTCTGGGAGATGGTGATGGACAGGGAGGCCTGGCGTGCTGCAATTCATGGGATCGCAAAGAGTTGGACACGACTGAGTGACTGAACTAAACTAAACTAAAAAACTACTGCTACTTATTATTTATTTACTTATTTTATAGTAACAAAATCTTTTAAGGTGGTTTAGGTTTTGTTTTCTCCTCTAGTTGATTCTTTCCAGATAAATAATCATGCCACCTAAAAGTAATAACCATACCTTCTTTGAAATATTAATATCTCTATTTTTGCTAATTCCACCAGTCAGTCAGTTAAGTCGCTCAGTCATATATGACTTTTTGTGATCCCATGGACTGAAGCATGCCAGGCTTACCTGTCCATCACCAACTCCCAGAGCTTGCTCAAATTCATGTCCATTGAGTTGGTGATGCCATCCCACCATCTCATCCTCTGTCATCCCCTTCTTCTCCTGCCTTCAATCTTTCCCAGCATCAGGGTCTTTTCCAACGAGTCAGTCCTTCACATCAGGCAGCCAAAGTGTTAGAGTTTCAGCTTCAGCATCAGTCCTTCCAATGAATATTTAGGACTGAGTTCCTTTAGGATGGACTGGTTGGATCTCCTTGCAGTACAAGGGACTCTCAAGAGTTTTCTCCAACACTGCAGTTCACAAACCAATTCTTTGGTGCTCAGCTTTCCTTATAGTCCTACTCTCACATCCATACATTCAGTTCAGTTCAGTTGCTCAGTCGTGTCTGATTCTTTGCGACCCCATGAATCGCAGCACGCCAGGCCTCCCTGTCCATCACCAACTGCTGGAGTTCACTCAGACTTACATCCATCGAGTCTGTGATGCCATCCAGCCATCTCATCCTTGGTAAATTCTTCAGCACTCAGCCTTCCTCACAGTCCAACTCTCACATCCATACATGACCACAGGAAAAACCATAGCCTTGACTAGACGGACCTTAGTCAGCAAAGTAATGTCTCTGCTTTTGAATATGCTATCTAGGTTGGTCTTAACTTTTCTTCCAAGAAGTAAGCGTCTTTTAATTTCATGGCTGCAGTCATCATCTGCAGTGATTTTGGAGCCCCAAAAAATAAAGTCTGACACTGTTTCCGCTGTTTCCCCATCTATTTCCCATGAAGTGACGGGACCGGATGCCATGATCTTCGTTTTCTGAATGTTCACTGTAAAAACCATAGCTGTGACTAGCTGGACAATTGTTGGCAAAGTAATGTCTCTGCTTTCAATATGCTGTCTAGGTTGGTCATAGCTTTTTTTCCAAGGACCAAGTGTCTTTTAATTTCAAAGCTGTAGTCACCATCTGCAGTGATTTTGGAGCCCCTCAAAATAAACTCTGTCACTGTTTCTGTTGTTTCCCCATCTATTTGCCATGTAGTGATGGGACCAAATGCCCTGATCTTAGTTTTCTAAATGTTCAGTTTAAGCCAACTTTTTTACTCTCCTCTTTCACTTTCATCAAGAGGCTCTTTAGTTCCTCTTCACTTTCTGCCATAAGGGTGGTGTCATCTGCATATCTGAGGTTATTGATATTTCTCCCAGCAATCTTGATTCCAGCTTGTTCTTCAGCTAGTCTAGCATTTCTCATGATGTACTCTGCATATAAGTTAAATAAGCAGGGTGACAATATACAGCCTTGACATACTGCTTTCCAAACTTGGAACAAGTCTGCTGCTCTATGTCTGGTTTAACTGTTGCTTCTTGACCCACATACAGATTTCTTAGGAATCAAGTCAGGTGGTCTGGTATTCCCATCTCTTGAATAATTTTCCATGATTTATTGTGATCCACACAGTCAAAGACTTTGGCATAGTCAATAAAGCAGAAATAGATGTTTTACTGGAACTCTCTTGCTTTTTCAATGATCCATTGGCAATTCGATCTCTGGCTCCTCTGCCTTTTCTAAATCCAGCTTGAACATCTGAAAGTTTATGGGTCATGTACTGTTGAACCCTGCTTGAAGAAATTTGTGCATTACTTTGCTAGTGTGTGAAATGAGTCCAATTGTGCAGTAGTTTGAACATTCTTTGGCCTTGTCTTTCTTTGGGATTGGAATGAAATTGACCTTTCCAGTCCTGTGGCTACTGCTGAGTATTCCAAATGTCCTGGCATATTGAGTGTAGCACTTTCACAGCATCATCTTTCAGGATTTGAAAAGGCTCAACTCAAATTCCATCACCTCCACTAGCTTTGTTGTATAAATGTTTCCTAAGGCCCACTTGATTTCGCATTTCAGGATGTCTGGCTCTATATGCATGATCACCCTATCATAATATCTGAGTCATAAAGATCTTTTGTGTATAGTTTTTCTATGTAGAAGGAAATGACAACCCACTCCATTATTCTTACCTGGATAATCCCATGGACAGAGGACCCTGATGGGCTACAGTCCGTAGGGTTGCAAAGAGTCAGACACGGCTGATGGATTATCACTCACACTTACTCTGTGTATTGTTGCCACCTTTTCTTAATATTTTCTGCTTCTGTTAGTGCCATACCATTTCTGCTAATTCCATATTCATACCTTATTTTACAAGCAGACGTTCCTAAACAGTAATAAAAACGATTGCAGACATTCTTTCAGTTCAGTTCAGTCAATCAGTTGTGTTCGACTCTTTGTGACCCCATGAACTGTAGCACGCCAAGCCTCCCTGTCCATCACCAACTCCCAGAGACCACCCACACTCATGTTCATTGAGTTGGTGATGTCATCCAACCATCTCATCCTCTGTTATCCCCTTCTCCTCCTGCCCTCAATCTTTCCCAGCATCAGGGTCTTTTCCAATGAGTCAGCTCTTCACATCAGGTGGCCAAAGTATTGGAGTTTCAGCTTCAGCATCAGACCTTCCAAAGAACATCCAGGATTGATCTTCTTTAGAATGGACTGGTTGGACCTCCTTGCAGTCCAAGGGACTCTCAAGAGTCTTCTCCAACACCACAGTTCAAAAACATCAATTCTTCGGTGCTCAGCTTTCTTCACAGTCCAACTCTCACATCCATACATGACTACTGGAAAAACCATAGCTTTGACTAGACGGACCTTTGTTGGCAAAGCAATATCTCTGCTTTTGAATATGCTATCTAGGTTGGTCATAACGTTTCTTCCAAGGAGTAAGCCTGTTTTAATTTCATGGCTGCAATCACCTATCTGCAGTGATTTTGGAGCCCCAAGAAATAAAATAGCTGAAACTCCAGTACTTTGGCCACCTCATGCGAAGAGTTGACTCATTGGAAAAGATTCTGATGCTGAGAGGGATTGGGAGCAGGAGGGAAAGGGGACGACAGAGGATGAGATAGCTGCGTGGCATCACTGACTCGATGGACGCGAGTCTGAGTGAACTCCGGGAGTTAGTGATGGACAGGGAGCCCTGGTGTGCTGCGATTCATGGGATCGCAAAGAGTCGGACACGACTGAACGACTGAACTGAACTGAACTAATGATTTTTCATAGTTAAGTATTCTGGCACTGCACATCAAATTTTTTTCATGCACACTTGACTACATTTTCTTTTTTAGTTTTTTAATTGGAGGATAATTGCAGTACAGTGTTGGGTTGGTTCTGCCATATAACAACAATGTGAATCAGTCATAATTATACATAATTATATCTATATCTATATCTCCTCTCCTTCTTCAGCCTCCCTCCCCTCTCCCAGCTTACCTTTCTAGGTCATCACAGAGAACCTACAGATCAGATAGTGTATAAACGTTTTTGCTACTTTCTTTATTCATCCTACCATCTCTTGGTTACGTTTTCAGTGAAGAAAACTGAAAACTCTTTTGTTGTCATGGTCTTGGAAAAAAAGGCAAGCTAGGAGTAGGCTCCCTTCTTGTGGTTACAGATTGGCTTGCTGTCTATGGCTTTATATGGATAAACTATTAATATATGGGATCTGACAAGGTGCTCTTATTCTCTGGGAGGAAAATAATAGGAATTCAAGAAACTAAGTGTTAGTGTTAGTCACTCAATTGTGCCTGACTCTTTGAGACCCCAAGGACTGCAGCCCACCAGGCTCCTCTGTCCATGAGATTTTCTAGGCAAGGATACTGGAGTGGGTTGCCATTTCCTTCTCCACTATATCTATATCTCCTCTCCTTCTTCAGCCTCCCTCCCCTCTCCCAGCTTACCTTTCTAGGTCATCACAGAGAACCTACAGATCAGATAGTGTATAAACGTTTTTGCTACTTTCTTTATTCATCCTACCATCTCTTGGTTACGTTTTCAGTGAAGAAAACTGAAAACTCTTTTGTTGTCATGGTCTTGGAAAAAAAGGCAAGCTAGGAGTAGGCTCCCTTCTTGTGGTTACAGATTGGCTTGCTGTCTATGGCTTTATATGGATAAACTATTAATATATGGGATCTGACAAGGTGCTCTTATTCTCTGGGAGGAAAATAATAGGAATTCAAGAAACTAAGTGTTAGTGTTAGTCACTCAATTGTGCCTGACTCTTTGAGACCCCAAGGACTGCAGCCCACCAGGCTCCTCTGTCCATGAGATTTTCTAGGCAAGGATACTGGAGTGGGTTGCCATTTCCTTCTCCAGGGGATCTTCCAACCTAGGGGTTGAATCCAGGTCTCCTGCACTACAGGCAGATTCTTTACCAAAACTGTGATCCAAAAAAAAAGCCACTAGTTCTATCTGCTCTTAGGTACTTCATCCAGAGATGAAGATGCCTTGATCTATGATGATAGACAGATACCACAGTTGTCATACTTGGAGACAGCATATGAGGTGAAGATGACCAAGTACACACCTTTATCTCTTCTTTTGTGTTTGTGTGTGTGATGAAAGTGAAAGTAAAGTCGCTCAGTCGTGTCCAACTCATTGCGACCCCATGGACTATAGCCTACCAGGCTCCTCTGTCCACGGGATTTTCTAGGCAAGAGTACTGCAGTGGGTTGCCATTTCCTTCTCCAGGGAATCTTATTGATCCAGGGATTGAACTGGGATCTCCCACATTATAGGCAGATGCTTTCGCCGTCTGAGCCACTAGGGAAGTGCATGTGATAGATTGGCTCTTAAAATTTGTCAGATCTTGAAACTCCTTGCTGAACTATGAAGAACTGAAATGGATTAGCTAAAAATGATTGACATTAACTCAGAAATCCCTACACAGCACCAGCACCATCCTTCTTTACAAATTTTGCTTGGTGCTCTGTCATTGTTAAATTCAACTTCAGGTCTTACAAGGAAAGTTCTCTCTCTCTCTCTGTGTCTTCTCAAAAAGCTATCAGTTTTCTCCTTATGGACAGAAAATGAATCCTCCATGTTCTTCCACCTCCTTTCTTTTTCTCCCCATAAATTACATCTGCTCATTAGTTATTTGCTATTATGAGTTAGTTTCTTAAGATTTTCTTCTAATAAACCTATTCAGTTTCATCTAACAGTTTACTGCCTTTCTTTTAGTATTAAACTTAATGATCATATTTTTAATCCTCTAAAAACTTTATTTTCTGAGGATTCCATTTCATAACTTAATGCCTTTGCATGGACTCAGTATCTTCTCACACTCCTTAACAATAAGGATGAACAGGAGCTGGGAGCCTTATTTCAGCAAACATGGCAAATTTGGGAAGTACCATGGTTGTAGGGATTAAGAACCCATATTCTGGAGCCAAATTGCCTGACTTTGAACGCTAAATCTACAATCACTGATTGAATAAAGTCATTGACACTAGTTGAGTGCTGTGTGTGTTTAGTCGCTCACTCGTGTCTGACTCTTTGAAACTCCATGGGCCCTAGCTCCTCTGTCCATGGGATTATCCAGGAAAGAATACTAGAGTGGGTTGTCATTCCCTTCTCCAGGGGATCTTCCCAACCCAGGGATCGAGCCCAGATCTCCTGTATTGCAAGTGTATTCTTTAATATCTGAGCTACCAGTGGGTAAATTATTTAGATAATCTAAATTTCAATTTCCTTAATTTTAGGGTAATAACATTAACTTGTAACATTGTATTAAATTAGCAAAACCAGGTAAAGCACTTAAAGTTTGACTCAGAATTTGTGCTCAATGCACATTAGGTAATTATGACAGTTCTCATTAACAAGTCAGTTGCTTGATGATTAGTAAATCATCACCTTTTATCCTGGAGAAGGAAATGGCAACCCACTCCAGTATTCTTGCCTGGAAAATCCTATGGATAGAGGAACCTGTCAGGCTATAGTCAATGGGGTTGCAAGAGTCGACTTGTGACTAAACCACCCTTTATCATGCTATTTGTGTGGCATGATATATATATATATATATATATATATATATATATATATATATAAATTTGTGCTCAATGCACATTAGGTAATTATGACAGTTCTCATTAACAAGTCAGTTGCTTGATGATTAGTAAATCATCACCTTTTATCCTGGAGAAGGAAATGGCAACCCACTCCAGTATTCTTGCCTGGAAAATCCTATGGATAGAGGAACCTGTCAGGCTATAGTCAATGGGGTTGCAAGAGTCGACTTGTGACTAAACCACCCTTTATCATGCTATTTGTGTGGCATGATATATTTATATATATATATATATATATATATATATATACACAAATTGGCAGCACTTCTCAGGTGGGAAGGTGGTAAAGAATCCATCTACCAATGCAGGAGATGTGAAAAACCTGGGTTCGATCCCTGGGTTGAGAGGATCCCTTGAAGTAGGAAATGTCAATCCATTCTAGTATTCTTGCCTGGAAAATTCTATGAACAAATGAGACTGGCAGGCTACAGTCCATGGGGTTGCAACAGAGTCAGACACAACTGAGCGACTGAACACATTAAAATTGGCAAGCTTTCTCTATATTCTTATTATTTTGCTTTTAGATTTGTTTATAGCTTGTATGAACTAATTTTACTTCAGCTCAATAAAAGATACTACCTCAGACTTGATCTTTTCTGCTTCCTTTTAGACACCTACATGAAGTCTTCCTGTTGGGTTTAATAGTACAAGCACAACAAGCTGACCTTCATTTTCTCCTGCGTCCTTTGTCACATCTATGTCCTTTTGTGTTGTTCTATTTGTTGCTGTCTGAAGTACATCTGGATTGTGAGAGAAGGCATTTCGATTTTAACTGACATTGATTTTTGAAATTTATTCACTCACTTTATAACTTGTAGCAGCTGCCGTAAATGAAATGCTTTAAAGTTTTTTATTTGCCTTTTGTTTTCTTTTCCAGTGTAAGAAATTTTAGTTGGTGTATATCTTTGTAATGTTAAGGTTTCTTGATTCATATAGCCATTTGTTTTTAGAAAATAGTATATCACTTTAATGCTGAAGGAAAGGAACTCTGGGGTTTGGTCACTGCTGTTCAGTTGCTAAGTTGTGTTCAACTATTTGAGAACTGCAGCATGAACTGCAGCATGTCAGGCTTCCCTGTCCTTCACTATCTCCAGAGTGTGCCCAAATTCATGCCCACTGAGTCAGTGATGCCATCCAACCATCTCTTCCTCCGTCACCACCTCTTCCTCCTGCCCTCAGTCTTTACCAGCATCAGCATCTTTTCCAGTGACTCGGCTCTTCTCATCAGAGGGCCAGAATATTGGAGCTTTAGCTTTAGCATCAGTCCCTCCAGTGAATATTCAGGGATAATTTCCTTTAGCATTGACTAGTTCAATCTCTGTGCTGTCCAAGGGACTCTGAAGAGTCTTTTCCAGCATGATACTTCAAAAGCATTAATTCTTTGATGCTCAGCTTTCTTCATGGTGCAACTCTCACATTCATACGTGACTACTGGAAAAGCCATAGCTTTGACTATACAGACATTTGTCATATACCATTTCAATTATTTGCTATATATGTATACATGAATACCTGTGTGTATATACACAAACACACACACATACACATACACGTGAGAAATGTATAGTAAAAATTAATGATGGGTTTCCCTGGTGGCTCAGACAGTAAAGCATTTTCCTGCAATGCGGGAGACCTGGGTTCAATCCCTGGGTCAAGAAGATCCCCTGGAGACGGAAATGGCAACCCACTCCAGTACTCTTGCCTGGAAAATTCCATCGACTGAGGAGCCTGGTAGGCTACAGTCCATGGGGTTGCAAAGAGTTGGACACAACTGAGCGACTTCACTTCACTTTAATGATGAAAGGAGGTGATGAAGGCTGTTTTTCTGGGGGAGGGGACCTCAGCATGAAGATTATAAAATACACCCAAGTTTAAGGGTGGCAAACTGCTTCTACAATGTGTTACCAAATTAATGGGAAAGACTCAAAGCCAAGTATTAATTTATTGATGCAATGACAAGTGATGGTTTTGACACAGCCTATTTCATCTACACACACTGAAGCCTCCAATATTATTCATATAAAAATCTTTTAATACAATATGGGTAAACTTTGAGTGTTATTCCTCTCTTATGCATATACTATTATTATTTTACAGACTAACACATTTGAAAATTGCATTCTATTCTAAGTTGGTCATATCATGCCTACATTAAGATATTAACCTCTCTACAATTTAATGGGGGAATAATCAGCATGAAAGTTTCATGGATAACATCATAATTCTGATTTAAAAGATGGCCTTCTTATTTGAGATAAGAAAATTATCACAGCATTCCAGTAGTGGATGATATTCAGATTCCTATTTATTTTTGCAAGTAAACATACATCTATTTTTCACATAAAGTAAGTAAAATTCTGAGAAATGATTCAAGTAGAAATGAGGCTGATTTTCAACCTTGAGTTAAATATATGTAAAAATTAAATGTGCATCTCTTCTAAGAATTTTATTGTCAAAAAAGCTATAAGATTTGGGGAAACACTAGTGTTTTAAATCTATATAGATCCTCATTTTGTGGTCAATACATGGTTAATAACTGATAGTTAATATGATGTCAACAAATAATCTATTTCCTGTGTTCCATAACATATTTTCTCTGAGATATAATTTCATGTACTGATTAATCATCACAGAAAGGTGTGCATTTAATGCAACCCTTCATCTCATGCAAAATATTGAGGCAAAAATCATAGAGTTCAAGTATATAAAAAATGCGAGAAAAATATATTTTAGTAAACAAATTAGCATTTAACTTGAAGTACCATATCAAGTAATTCCTTCATAGAGATGAAGTAGTGTAGTCTCCAAGTCTTTCTGAGAAAGCAATTAAAGCAATTATTTGTCAAGAATTGGTACCTAGCACTCAGAAATCATCTAAGAAGTTGAGAAAATAAAGATTTTCTAAAATCATTTCAGCTCAAGATAATTGTCAAATATTTTATGGTGATTGAAGTGACTGCATTTTAACTGAAAACAATTCTAGAAGCTGCAATATTGAATTAAAAATTGTGCTATGTTGTTTTACAAGTGTTTACTTTGAGAAAGTAATGGGCATTTTAGATCCAAAAATGTTTGCTCTGTAAAATCCTTGTTTAAACAAATCTATCTTTTTTCTAATTGTAGGACATTGTAAAACATTTGGCATCCATATATACAAAGTAGACTTTTAAGCAAAGTTTATAGAAATTCAAACTCCAAATTTTCTTGACTATGGCTGTTTTAAAAAAATATGTGTTATGTATTTTTTAAGAAAATAAACATTAAAATCTCACAAAATGCAACTTTTTAGTGGAATGTAAGGAAGGAGCATCAACTGCTTAGTGAGGAGAAAAATGAAGGCTTCCGAAAGCAGAACTTCCAAGTACCCTCTGCGGCATGAGCCTGTGGGCAATGTCAAATAAAGAACTAGTTCCGACTGTTTAAACAAAGTGGTTCTCACTTCAAATAGTGCTGGCGAGAAGCATCTTAATCTTGCACACTGTGGAGTTTGCCTCCAAGATGCAATGAATAGGACGTTTATTTCCAGAAAGTTCACTTAAGTGTTAAGATAGTTCTCTGAAGCTGTCTATGTTGATGATATTCTCAAATCTGACTATTTAAGCCAGCAACCCCATTGAGTTCCAGGGGGAAGGGAACTTGAGGGTGACATGCAATCTTTCTTGGAAGACTGTTTAAATGCCATGAAGATGGAGTAGGTGGTATTGAAATGATATCAGGACAGTTAACCACATGAAAACAAAGGAACAAACCTCTCTTATTTGGAATATATGTTACACTCATGACTATTCCTCTTGGCTCTTAGCTTCGTTTTCCTTTGCTCAGAGAATAAGCCAATTTAAAAGAAGGCTAAGACAATACTATAAGGTTTTTACTTAAAACATATAATAAACTTATGACCACTGTTTGCACACACATCCAAATAAACATATACACACGAGCCCATAGAATTTCCAAAAAGAGCAGAGCCTTTTGATTCTGTTAATATTATCAGAAGCAACTATCTAAAAAGAGAGCCTCTATGTTTTAAATTTTGATCACTTTTCTGTATAGATTGTGAGTTGTAGACAGCATTTTCTAGGCAAAACTCCATGGTGACTAGTTCTCTGATTGTTCCATATGACCTTTATCCATGAGGAAAAAATAATACTAAGAAGGGAAAACACAACACAATAATCCCACAGATTTTTATTGTTTTAATATTATTTTTCACTCTGTCTAAAATTAAAGACTTCTATGACTAGCATTTGAGGACTTCCCTGGTGGCTCAGATGGTAAAGAATTTGCCAGCAATGCAGGAGAGATGGGTTCAATCCCTGGGTCAGGAAGATCCCCTAGAGAAGAGAAAGGCTACCCACTCCAGTATTCTTGCCTGGAGAATTCCATGGACAGAGTCGTTTGGCAGGCTACAGTCCATAGGGTTGCAAAGAATTGGACACAACTGAGTGATTAAGCACAGGGACACAGGACTAGCATATAATTGATATTTGTAAGTAAGTATGAATTTGCCATAAAAGATTTGTTTTCATTTAACATCTGTCAAGATCTAATAAACTGAAAGATCGTGAAATCAGTGCTGCAACTGAAGGTCAAAGTAGAAACTTTATAGATAAAGACAAGGACTTTTTACAGCTGGGAAAACTAAAACATAGGCTACCCCAAAAGTTAGGTGAAGAAAAGAGCATGAGAGAAAAAATAAATTTGTCTACTTTGAAATTTGTTTTGAAGTGGCCTGTACCCAGGACGATGGGCACACCATTTTTTTTTTTATCCCCTCCTTGAAAATTCATCTTGCTGACTGCCTTGAATCAGAATCCAGTCAAGTATGAGCTACACTATACAAGAAACAATGTGTTTCTTACAACATTTATACCATTCAGTTCAGTTCAGTTTAGTCGCTCAGTCGTGTGCGACTCTTTGCAACCCCATGAATGGCAGCACGCCAGGCCTCCCTTTCCATCACCAACTCCTGGAGTTCACTCAGACTCACGTCCATCGAGTCAGTGATGCCATCCAGCCATCTCATCCTCGGTCGTCCCCTTCTCCTCCTGCCCCCAATCCCTCCCAGCATCACAGTCTTTTCCAAGGAGTCAACTCTTCGCATGAGGTGGCCAAAGTACTGGAGTTTCAGCTTTAGCATCATTCCTTCCAAAGAAATCCCAGGGCTGATTCTCCTTCAGAATGTACTGGTTGGATCTCCTTGCAGTTCAAGGAACTCTCAGGAGTCTTCTCCAACACCACAGTTCAAAAGAATCAATTCTTCAGCATTCAGCCTTCTTCACAGTCCAACTCCTCACATCCATACATGACTACTGGAAAAACCATAGCCTTGACTAGACATTGCTGCTGCTGCTAAGTCACTTCAGTCGTGTCCGACTCTGTGTAACCCCATAGACGGCAGCCCACCAGGCTCCCCTGTCCCTGGGATTCTCCAGGCAAGAACACTGGAGTGGGTTGCCATTTCCTTCTCTAAAGGAAAAGACATTTGACTAGACATTATCCTATGACAAATTTTATTTTGACTATGAAACACATTTTGCATAAAATTCACTACCATATTAGTATTGACATATACATAAAAATGATATTTTATTTACAAATAAATATTTATTTAAGTGTCTTTCATGTACTGGGTACTTTATAATTCCTCCATTTTTCACATTTCTCAATAACACATTGAAGATGTCAAAATATGGAACTCTTTATAAATTTACAGATTCGCTATTACCTAGCAAATGCCTATGAGTCATCATGGAGTGGTTGAAACACAAAAAAATAATTTAAAAATTACTTCTTAATATAGAAATGCAAAGAAAATTAATATCCTGACTTTTCCATACCGTTTCATATGAAATTGCTCTCAGCAAATTCCCTTATATTAATATATAAAAGCCATTCTTAATTAAATCACAAATTCTGCAATTTTAAAGGATTCTGGAGGCCATACAGTTAAGGTCCTTTTAATAGTTAGGATACAAGTTTGGATGCAGTAACATAAGCCAAATAAGACTGGCTTCAGTAAACTTCCGTTTCATTTTCTCTCAAATATGAGTACAACATAAGCAATCAAGGACTGCAAAGCTAACTTCAAAGAAATTAGATATCACTAATATTAGTATGTTTTCTCATGTCATAGTTTTTAGTTCTAACCATCACATCTGCATTTTAGTTAGGGAGAAGATGAAACATATATTATTCTTTTTTTAAGGATCCAGTTCAGTAGCTTCATGCATTTCTTCCACTTATATCCATTTGTTATCCATCCAACGTTCAAGATAGACTGAGGGGGTGGTACAGCATGTGCTTTGCCAAAACAAACGGTTGCATTAGAAAGGAAAGAGAAATAAAGCAAGAAGGGATGTAACCTCTCTTTTGTTCAGTCTCCAACTATTTGAGTCCAACTATTTGAGACCCCCATGGACTGTAGCACACCAGGCTTCCCTGTCCTTTGCTATCTCCTGGAGTTTGTTCAAATGTCCATTGAGTTAGTGATGCCATCCAACTGTCTCATCCTCTGCCACCCCTTTCTCTCTTGCCCTCAATCTTTCCCAGCATCAGGGTCTTTTCCAATGATTTTGCTCTTCACAGCAGGTGGCCAAAATACTGGAGCTTCGGCTTCAGCAACAGTCCTTCCAATGAATATTCAGGGTTAATTTCCTTAAGGACTGACTGGTTTGATCTGCTTTCAGTTCAAGGGACTCTTCAGAGTCTTCTCCAGCACCACAATTCAAAAGCATCAGTTCTTTCATGCTCAGCCTTCTTTATGTTCCAATTTTCATATCCACACATGTCTACTGGAAAACCCATAGCCTGGACTATATGGACATTTGATGGCAAAGTGATGTCTCTGCTTTTTAGTGTGTGGTCTAGGTTTGCCATAACTTTTCTTCCTATGGAGCAAGATTGCTTCTAAGGAGCAATCATCTTTCTATTTGATGGTTGAAGCTACTTCCACAGTGATTTTGGAGCCCAAGAAAATAAAATGTCATGGTTTCCACTTTTTCCCCATCTATTTGCCATGGAATGATGAGACTGGATACCATTATCTTTGTTTTTTGATTGCTGGGTTTTAAGCCAGCCTTTTCACTCTCTCTCCTTTTTCTCCCTTATCAAGAGGCTCACTTTCTGCCCTTGGAGTGGTACCATCTACATATCTGCAGTTGTTTATATTTCTCCCAGAAATTTCAATTTCAGCTTGCAAATGTGAACCTCTATGACAACCCCATAATTTGTCTTCTAGGTCTATTAGATCCTCATGAAATCATATATAAGCTCTTGTCCTTTGAAATAAAAGATTTTTACTTTACTCTCCCAGGTCTCCCTTGAATCACTGAAGGCTGGTTCAAGAGTTAATAATTAGGAATATGAAGATGTAGAAACAAAGAATAGCTGATGGGCTGGGAAACTGGGAAACATTTAAGCTAAAAGTCCTTCCTATAGCAGTATCACTGTACTCTTAGTTCCCTGGAAAATATAGATAAAGGCTTGACATACATTCCTAAGTTGTTTTTTTTATAGGAAGCAGACCCCTCACCAGATGAAAACTGCTGACTGAAAAACAGATCTTAGACTGGTTGAAACCAGAAGGCTAATGACATGTGAAACTTCACCTTGATGCCAACCAATTAGAGAACTGTCCACAAGCTGATCATGCACCCTGAAGCCTCCTCCCTCACACTGTGTTTAAAACTCCTTCCTTGAAAGCCATTGAGGAGTTCAGGTCTTTTGAACATGAGCTGCCTGTTCTCCTACTACATGTTGAATTTTGGTGTAGTAGTTAAGACTAATATCCACAATTATTCAAAAAGGCACTGCAATTCTCATTTCTCCAATAAATCTGTGCGAAGCTATAAAACTACAGTTTGCAACAGATTGCATGCAGAAACAGCAGTGGGGATTCAATTATCTTCTCTTAAGCCAAATATTAAGGAAATGTGCAAAAATCATTAAAGTTTAAATGTTATATATGTTATTAATAATATGTAATAAGCTTGCTTAATGTTCTTTAAATTGTATGAATAAATGCATATTTTTAAATCTCTGTTTTAATTTTACTATGGTAAATATAGATTTCCATTTATATATACATATATATGTAGATTTATAGCTGCCATAACACAAAAGCTTTTCAGATTTCTCAATAATTGTTATGCATTTGAAAGAGTCTTGAGAACAAACAGGTAGTAACTTCCAGTCAAGGTCATCAGAGAATTTAGGCAAGAAGATTTATCACTAAAATAACAGAAAACAACTAAACGTACTGTGCAGAGTGACTCATAGAATGATGCTTAAGGCCATTAAAATGGGCCAGTTGAAATATACACCCATCCTAAATTTTTGGTTTTTTGGTAATGGAATAATATCTATGCCTCTATAATTCTTCTTGCCCAAGTTGCCAGCAGCTTATTTAAAGTAGGTTTAATCTATTTTTTCTAGGAATAAATAATGTAATACCACATAGGATATATCCAAATTTATATCTGTTTTTAAAGAAACAAAAATCATCACTTGATTGCTGATTATATATTTATTAATAGAAGATATGAACTATAAACCCTGATCACTTTTTTGAATACTGAGAAACTAATTTAACATATCCTGATGATGATTTAAAACTCTTTTCATTTCTGTATTTCTATTGTTTATAAATTAAGAAATTACTATTCTTCACAGATTTTCATTTTCTTCATGAGCCAAACAAAATGTGATTTTTTCCAATATTTAACAGTCAAATTTACTTTACATCATTGCTTTAAATATTATGTATTTGTGGTTCTTTATTAGTTGCTATAATGTACCATTGAGATTTGCCAAGTACCATTAAGAGTATGTCAAGGCTGTATATTGTCACCTTGCTTATTTAGCTTATGTACAGAGTACATCATGCAAAATGTACTGGATGAAGCTGAATGAAGCACAAACTGGAATCAGTATTGCAGGAAAAATATCGATAACTTCAGATACACAGATGACACCAGCTGTATGGCAGAAATCAAAGAAGAACTAAATAGCCTCTTGATGAAAGTGAAAGAGGAGAGCGAAAAAGTTGGCTTAAAATGTTCATACTTCATTTTTACTGTTTCCAGGATATATTGAAAATGGATCCAGATTTTATTTGATTTCTACATATTCTAGATTGATATCTATTTATATCTATTAGAGTTAAGAAGTGAAAGAAACCAACTCCATAGAACAAATGTTATAAGACAAAATTATTGGAAGCACAGTCAGAGGCAGTATCTCATATATGCATTAAAATGCATTAAAAATAAAATGCATTATTATAAAAATAAAATAAAAATAAAAATGCATTAAAAAAGCAAGTTTATCTAAGGTGAAAAGGAACTATTTTGCAGGAAAATATGAATGAGAAATTGTAATGGGATTCCAAGAGCACTAAACCAAATTAAAAAAAAAACATTTATAGAAAGATTTCAGTAAAGAGGGGGCATATCAAAGAGAATGGGGTTCAACAAAGAGAGAAAATGTCTGGATATTCAGCAAAGGAAGTGGAAAAAAGAAAATAGGCTAAAAAAGAATGAAAAAGAACTCAGGGGATAATAAGATTGAAAAGGATTTTTATACGTCATTACTGTATGCCAGATGTTGAGAAACAGTATTCACAAAGATTTTTCCCCACGAAAGTGTTAAATATCTATTTTCCTTGCATAATTTATGAAGTGGTAACTGCTTGCTGATGCATGAGGGACACAAAGGGTCATGTTTTGATTTTGAGAAGGAAATGTTGAATAACAAAACTTCAGAAAGAGAAGTACACTAGAGAGTCAAATGAACACAGGAGTTTAAAGGACACCTGAATTCTCTATCTCCTATTGGGTTCACATGCTAGCTTCATTATCATACACCATGGACAGTATCCTTACACAAAAGAAACGGCTGGCTAGTCTCCTCACCCTCACATCTCATAGTGTTAACTGATAGAGACAAAACCAGTCTGATACAATATAAATGCTATGTCTTGCCTAAATTTACATGTTGGGATCCTAACCCCTGAAGATGATGCTATTGGGAAACAGAGCCTTTGAGAGGTGCTTAGGTCATGAGGATGGAGCCCATGTGAATGAGATGAGTGCCCTCCACTAGAACCCCACCATGATGGCCCCTAAATCCTGGACTTCAGTCTCCAAAACTACAAACTGTTGTTCGTGAGTCATCAAGTTTGTGGTATTTTTTGTTTATAGCAGCCTGAACAGACAAAGACACTGTCTCAGCTCCACTTGAAAGAATGGGGGAGAGCATTCACCTGCTTAATGGAGAAACAAAACAGAACATGATACGCATATTGTAACAGGCAATCCAATTTATGTAGAGTGGGAAACATTTTACATAAAGTAATAATTCATTGCTGTGTGCATTCAGAGGTTGAACTAAAGTATTAACAAAAATATCACAGAGCACTCATCAAATATGTATTGAGCACTTGTTGTCTGGGAATGTGAGAGCTGTCTCTAGAAACTCCAGCCGAAACTAAGCATTCAGACTTCATGAAATTCTGCCTGTATTTCATCTTTTCAGCATTCCACTGGGCAGGGTAATTCTTCCTAAATATGTTAAAATTTCCACAGTTCATTTCAGCATTACCAGATTCCATTTATCCTGCCCTACCCACAGATACTGTTCAGTTTTTCAGCTTCATTTTCCTCAAGTGTTCATGTTGTTTGTTCTTCCTCTTGGTTCATAATCATGTCATTTTGAATTGGAGTAGAGTTGGAGATCATAAGGAGAAGGAAGAGAAAAATGGGAAAGCTGGCTGGCTCCATGAAATTATACAAATCTGCATTTGGAGATCAGTTTGAAATGGCACTTCAGTTAAGATCAGTTTGATATGTAAGATTTTAGATTATTGCTACGGAAGTTACCTCAGTTAAAATGCATATGTATATAAGTATATATTATATATTAAGGTATATATATAATGTATACATTTATATATAATGTATATGTTTGCATTAATTCATGGACATAATATATAATAT
>SJYT01005229.1:107053-145427 GCA_006410635.1 Cephalophus harveyi
ACTTGGATTCAATATTCAGTCTTATTCTATATGTTTTCCATATGATGGATACTAAAGTAGTAACTTTCTTTCCTTAACATGAACTATATTTATAAACTTTTCAATGATATACAAGTTAAATACTTTTAAAACACTTGATAGCATTTTTAAAGACAGAGAATACATATTAATATTATATTAAAGCCCAGGTTGGCAAAATTTTACTGTAGGAGCCAGGTAGCAAATGCTGTAGGGTTTTAGGAGCATGCAGTGGTCAATAACTACCAATAGGGTATGAAAGTGGGCACAGACAATATATAAACATATGGGCATGGCTTTTTATTGATGCATATTTTAATATAAATTCATACCATCCTTATCCATCAAAAATACTATTCTCCTTTTGATTTTTTTTCAATAGGCTGATACAAAAATTGGTGAGGGATAGATTTGACCTATATGCCAATTTCTAACTGCTGTCATAGAGAATATGTAGAAGGTACATGACACAGCTCTCAGACAAAGAATGACACAGACTTCAATTCATCCTTTTCTGTGATGTTAGAGAAGTGATTTCATCCTGTATCACTTTCCAATGTTAATGAAGAAGAGATAACTTTGCAAAAATGTTTTAATAAAATTTTGAGGTTAGTTGCAAGTTTGCATGCACTGGCTCAGGATATCCAAATGCACATCAACTCCATGAGCCATGACAGTACATTGATAGCTTGAAAATGACCATGGTGGAAATATTTCTACCACAAAACTCAGTAAATGTGAATAAATTAGGTTTTCTACCCCTAGAGAGGTGGCTGTTAAGCCTTTAGCAAGAGATTTTTAAGTGTAATATTTCCATGGACCCTTGGCTACTCTCTGAATAAGACATGACAGCACAAAATGGTGTAGTTGAGGTGCTTTCTGGGAATATTACATGAAGACTTTTCAATAATTGCTGCAACTATTCTTCTTTAATGAAATGCATATAGCATTTTTACTTATCTCAAAAATTTTTGAATAGCAACAAAAGTTGACTACCTCAAAGAAACCACATGATCACAGGCTTTGGAATTCAGTTCAGTGAGAAAAAGCATTTTGATGTCATGGGAATTCATGAGAGGGACAATGCAGAGCTGCCACCTAGAAAGAGGGCCACACTTTACCAGAAATAAAGAATTACATGCTATATTATGGAGAAAAAAAAAATCAACTGCCCCACCATTATATAGGAAGAATTAAGAAATGATGTATGGCAAAACCAATACAATATTGTAAAGTAATTAACCTCCAATTAAAATAAATAAATTTATATTAAAAAATAATAAAATGCCAAAAAAGGAAATAATGTTAGATATATTTTGCAGGTCTCATTTTTCTTTGTTTATGCTTATTTTACCAAATTTTAGAATATCAGATATTGAAAGCCAGTTCTGAGAGTTGGACAAGTTCAAGAGGAAAACTGAAAAAATTTCCATAAAGGAGGGCAAAAACCAAAAATACCTGCTAGAAGTGAATCACTGATATTACTTATTCACTTTCTCTTTCAAAAATTTCTCAATATACACCCCACAAATTTCCAATCTCTTTTCCACTGAATTCTGCTAACAAACTCTAGTGTGTATATATATATATAGTTTCCCTAATGTAATTTTAGTACATGAAAATCTATTAAGATGGGAATAATAAAAGAAAAGAAAAATCTCACATTCCTGGTAAAAGAAATATGGTGATGAAGAAAAAAAAATCCAAATTCAGTAAAAATCTAGCAAGTAGTCTGTATTTTTTGTGTGTGGGGGATGACAATAGAAAACATAGAAATTAAGCTAAATTGAAAAAAAGCAAGTCAAGAAAAAGCCTGAACTATCTTTGATTTATTTAGCTTAGAAGTTTTAGACAACAAGTATTTAGTTCTATCGCTTTTGAATTTGCTTCAAGTAATGCACCTTTCTATTATACTGCCTATTTATTTATTCTGCACACACCTAACTTGAATTCTTGCATGTTTTTCTTAGAAATATTGTGCTGTAATGACACTTATGAATGTTTAATTTTTATTTATTTTTACTAAAAATTAATGTGTCTCTTTTGACGTATTTTACTCCACTATTTGTTTCCTTTTCAGGTTCACTTTCCACTTATCCCTTAAACATATTTCCTATGATGTTACATTCAGATCTTATGATTTCATGTGCACTGATATTTGCCATCTTAAGTCTCTCAAATCTCCCCTGAGCTTCATATATATATGATTATCTCAATAGATGCAGAGAAGGCCTTTGACAAAATTCAACATCCATTTATGATAAAAACTCTCCAGAAAGTAGGAATAGAAGGAACATATATATATATATATAATCTCCAGTTGTGCTTGATTAAAAGAACACTGAAAGTCAACAAGTTTATAGGCAAACTCATCAATTGCTTCCATCTCATTCTCTCATATTTCCTCTTATGTTTGAGGATAAGATTATCTATTTCAGTGGTTTACAAACTCTAGCTCACACAGGGAGCATAAGTTTCATTGCAATTAAATAAGTGTCTTTTTCAAGCTGTAATTCTCTGTTAGGGAATATTTACTTGAAGTTTGCAGACAGATATATAAAAAATATCTTATGCATGAAATAAATAAGAAAACTTACAGGAAGTATAAAAGAACAAATCTTAATCATAGTGCTTTACAGCAGGGAATGCTTATATTCAAAAAGTGAAAGCTATAAAATCAATAACCCATGTTTTCTCTCTATGAAGCTAGAAAAAGAAAATTAGAGCATTCACATAAAGCAAATAGAAAAAAAGAAATAATAGCAATCACAGTGGAAAATAAAATAAAAACAGAAAAATAATAGAGAATATAAAGGAAACTAAAAGTTAGTGTTGAAAAGGAAGAAAATTGACAAACTGACCAGACAGACAGATAGTCAGATCAGGAAAAGAGATGGACAAAAAAAAATGAAAAGACATCCCGAATACTGGAAGGAGATATTTTTATATCAGTTTCTAAAGGAACGCGGCACACAAATATATAAATTACTCATACAACTCAATAATGCAAATTAAAAAAAAAAGCTAAGAGGGAAGAAAATTCAAATAGATATTTCCCCATAGAAGGTACAAAATGGACTAAAAGTGCATGCAAAGATGTTTAGCATCATTAGTCATGATGGGGAAATGTAAATTAAAACCACAAAAGGATATCACTTCACAACTGCTAGAATGACCACAATCAAATGGCAGATAATAAAAAGTGTTGGCAATGATGGGGAGTAATTGGAGCTCTCACTCATAGTAGGTGGAAATATAAAACAGTAGAGCCATTTTGGAAAACAGTTTGCCAGGTCCTCAAAATGTTAAATATAGGATTATCTTCTGAATAGTCCATTATGTCAATCCTAAAGGAAAGCAACCCTAACCAACCATTTGGAAGGACTGATACTGAAGCTGAAGCTCCAAATTTTGGCAACCTGATACAAAAAGCTGACTCACTGCAAAAGACCCCAGGAAAGATGCTGGGAAAGATTGAAGGCAAAAGGAGAAGGGGACGGCAGAGGATGAGATGGTTCTATAGCATCACCGACTCAATGGACATGAATTTGAGCAAACTCTGGGAGATAGCAGAGGACAGATGAGTGGCATAGTACAGTCCATGGGGTTGTAAATAATTGGACACGACTTAGTGACTGAACAACAACAACATATCCAAGAAAACTGAAACATATGTCCAGATTAAAAAAAAAAAAGCACAGGTGAATGTTCACAGCAGCATCTTTTATATTTGGCAAAAAGTGGCAACAACCCCAAGTCTATCAAATGATTAATTGATAGGTAAAATAAAATGCGATATACTACTGATACATGGGTAAACCAGAAAGCACTATGCTACATGAAAGAAGTCAGTCACAAAAGCCCACATACTGTACAAAATATCCAGAATAATCAAATCTATGGAGACAATTAGTAGATTAGACAAATCTGGAGCGACAAATAGCCGAGGGATGGGCATGGGAATATGGGGAGTATGAGCATGGGAGTATGGGGTGGAAAATGTGTCCAGTGAAAATGTTCTCAACTTAGACTGCATACATGTGGAATATGCTAAAGCCCAATGATTGTAAAGAATGCCAATGATTTATTTTGAAATTGAATTTTAAAATGTCTAAACTTTTTTTTCAGTGAAAGAAATTTGTAATTATAGATTTCTTAATAATTTAATCATTGAGTCAAAGTTCAAATATTTTATATTGATGATACTGATACAAATACATTTTTTTAAGAATTTTTTTCCTAAAATTTTCCTTAGCTTCTCCTTTTATTCATTTTCAACTTGCTCATACTAAGTGAATGCAACTTTTTACTGCCCTGACTAATCAATATATATTAAATTAAAATATATATAAAAATAAAACCCAGGCTTCCCCAAGTCGGTTCAGACACAAATATTCGAAGAGTCTGTCATCATTCACATAAATTGTTTGAAACTTTCACAGCAATTTTCATACATTCATGTAGAATGAGATTTATGGTTTTAAGAACATGTCAAATAAATAAAATTTAGATGCTTTTATTTAAAAGTTACATCTTGAGAAATATCACTTTTTATTCCTGCTTACTTCCTATGCTTACAATGTAACTAGGTTTTTGTGTTATTATGTTCCCTGTCACACAGTTATCAGATGATTACCCTGTACAACAAGTTAGAATAATATCTTGATTCTAATGATAAAAAAATTAAATAAAAAGGTAGTCTATGTGTTCCCATTATAGCATTACTTTGGAAAATAGCAGCAATTAATCATTTTGAGACAAGAGGATATGTTTTTCAAATCATCTCTAAAAATATGAATAACACTGTATTATGTATATTACCACACCTACATTCAGAAACTCAGTGAGCTGTCCTCCGTGTCTACAGTACTGCACTTGTCTTACCTTTGTCTTGGCAGACTGATGAGGGGTTGTTTATGACACCTCTTGCTAAGGCTAAAGAGCTTGTGTACAATTTTCTGTGCCTTTATGAAAAGTTGCTTCATGCTGTTCTCCAGTTGTTCATAGCGGCGTTGAAAATTAGAATCCATTGTCCACAAATGCATTATGGTAGATGTGTTGAGGAAATAATTCATGGGTAGCCTTTTCATAAAGAACTTGAATTCATCTGAAAAAAATGCCAAAATTCAACACTTTAATAATAAAATAATCAGTTTTCCTCTTCTCCAAAGTATATTTAGTATGTTAATGCTGAAACAAATGCAATCTATTATTCTCTGTGTGGCAAATTAATAGCAAGAAGGTAATTTTTATGATTTAGGATTATTTTCTCTTTTGTTCCTCATAAGATAGAACAAGAACATTCATATACTAAGTGAATGCAACTTTTTACTGCCCTGACTAATCAATATATATTAAATTAAAATATATATAAAAATAAAACCCAGGCTTCCCCAAGTCGGTTCAGACACAAATATTCGAAGAGTCTGTCATCATTCACATAAATTGTTTGAAACTTTCACAGCAATTTTCATACATTCATGTAGAATGAGATTTATGGTTTTAAGAACATGTCAAATAAATAAAATTTAGATGCTTTTATTTAAAAGTTACATCTTGAGAAATATCACTTTTTATTCCTGCTTACTTCCTATGCTTACAATGTAACTAGGTTTTTGTGTTATTATGTTCCCTGTCACACAGTTATCAGATGATTACCCTGTACAACAAGTTAGAATAATATCTTGATTCTAATGATAAAAAAATTAAATAAAAAGGTAGTCTATGTGTTCCCATTATAGCATTACTTTGGAAAATAGCAGCAATTAATCATTTTGAGACAAGAGGATATGTTTTTCAAATCATCTCTAAAAATATGAATAACACTGTATTATGTATATTACCACACCTACATTCAGAAACTCAGTGAGCTGTCCTCCGTGTCTACAGTACTGCACTTGTCTTACCTTTGTCTTGGCAGACTGATGAGGGGTTGTTTATGACACCTCTTGCTAAGGCTAAAGAGCTTGTGTACAATTTTCTGTGCCTTTATGAAAAGTTGCTTCATGCTGTTCTCCAGTTGTTCATAGCGGCGTTGAAAATTAGAATCCATTGTCCACAAATGCATTATGGTAGATGTGTTGAGGAAATAATTCATGGGTAGCCTTTTCATAAAGAACTTGAATTCATCTGAAAAAAATGCCAAAATTCAACACTTTAATAATAAAATAATCAGTTTTCCTCTTCTCCAAAGTATATTTAGTATGTTAATGCTGAAACAAATGCAATCTATTATTCTCTGTGTGGCAAATTAATAGCAAGAAGGTAATTTTTTTGATTTAGGATTATTTTCTCTTTTGTTCCTCATAAGATAGAACAAGAACATTCATAGAAAAAGGTAATTCAAATAATTGTTCTAAAGCAAATATTTGGGGGAAAAGTTTAACTTGAACTTAATTTTTCCATGTTCTCCTTTTGATGATAAGTGAATTTGATGGTGCTGAATCTCTTTTTTCACAAAGTTAATAGCCATTAATCTAGCTTTTATTTCTGGCAACAGCATTAATCATCTGTTTCAAGTATTGTTTATTAAATAAATATTTTCAGAAATTATCCTTAAATCAGTATAGGAGAATACATGGATTTTCAATACTAAATGTTTGCAGTGGTTGAAGATATATTATCTGGCAAGTGATACAAACCCTATTTTTATCGCTATTCTACCCCAAAAAATTCACACAGCATGCATTAAACCTCAGTCTGTTTGTGCCTTGATTTCCTTGTTTGTAAATGAGATAGAAAATTTTTGACTATAAAAATATCATTTTACATTAAATTTTTATGAAGTTGCAAATAAATTGTTTTAAATGGAGATTTAGTTAGTTGTAAATATCCAATTCAAAAATAGTTATTTTCAAATAACCAGTTACAGGTGTCAGTGTTTACTTCAATTTGGACAATGTATGTTCATACTGATTCCTTGGTAGAGACTGTCTCTATTGGAGTCAGTTTCAAAATCCCCTAGTTATCACTAATATTTAAAAAATATGCCATTCACGTGGGAAAAGATAAACTACATTAATATACATATATATATATTTAAGGCAATTAATTTATATATATTTTACAAACCAGGGCTATTTCAATAATCAAATCCAAACTATTTCATCAGTGATGGAAAAGGCAACTTCTAGACAATTAACAGAAAATTATATTCATGACTATTTGGTTGATATTTTTTCTAGAGCAAATAAATACAGAGTTCTGGCATGTTTTAGATGTTAAATGTATCCGGAAGAACAAGGAAACAAAAGGAAAATCAGGACTTTTTGTAGTAAAATTCATCAGGAAAGAGTTTTGAGAATATATCCATTTGATATGCTTCAAATCATTTTTTTAAGTAAGCAGAGTATAAATAAGAGATGCATTTTAAAATTCCAATTTCACAGTCCTCTACATTTTGTTTGGTCCCATATGTCTCCTTTGACAAATTCTCTCCTTTGAATAAAAGAGTTGGGGCATGGAAATTGGAAAGCATTCCCTGGATTATTCACAGAGCAGATGCCACTACTTTGCAAACTAATCATTCATTTCATTTCATTGTCATCTTTTACTTGAACATTTCTGATAAGCTTTTATTGTTTCATTGGTTTGCATATTTTAATTATTTTCATTGCTTGTTATAGTAGTATTATAAAAGTTTCTAAATCAGTACATTTTATTCAAGTTAAAGAATCTATTAATTTATTTATTTTACCAAAGCAGATGTAACAGTACATGCCAGCTGAAAACTGGCACTATGTAATTTTTAAAAAAGGGTTTTAACATGACGTTTGAATAATTACTTCATTATGAAGTCATTAAGAGTCACCATTGATAGTCCCCAAAACAGTTATTGGACACCTGTTGTGCACAAAACATACAGCTATTTCAATCTCTGTGTGGGAATATGAATAAACTTTTCATCTTATTTTTTAAAAATGACAAATGACATGTAATATTTTAAAATGCTAAAATAGCATCTTATATGAAATTCATTCTGCTTAGAAGTCAATAGAATGTCCAGAAATATTCCTCTAGATATTTTTTCAGTTAGTAAAATTTATGTTTTTATATTATGAAAATGAAATTTGAATGATACATTAGAATTATTACATAAACCTCCAGATTTACATACCTACAAAGAGAAAATACAATGATTAGAGGACACCAGATAACAGTTAACCCTATAATAATGTCCAAACTCATGTAGAAGATAAAGTGCTCTTGCTTTTAAAACAGCAGGCAATGGCACCCCACTCCAGTACTCTTGCCTGGAAAATCCATGGACGGAGGAGCCTGGTAGGCTGCAGTCCATGGGGTTGCTAAGAGTTGGACGTGACTGAGCGACTTCACTTTCACTTTTTACTTTCATGCATTGGAGAGGAATGGCAACCCACTCCAGTGTTCTTGCTTGGAGAATCCCAGGGACGGGGGAGCCTGGTGCCGTCTATGGGGTCGCACAGAGTCGGACACGACTGAAGCAACTTAGCAGCAGCAAACAATGAATGTGGTGGTTTAGTTGCTAAGTCATGTCAGACTCTTGCAACTTCATGGACTGTAGCCCGCCAGGGCCCTCTGTCCATGGGATTCTCTAGGCAAGAATACTACCATTTCCTTCTTCACGGGATCTTCCCAACCAAGGAATTGAACCCAGGTCTCCTGCATTGCAGGCATTTACCAGTTGAGAATTTATCGACTGTGCTATGAGGGAAGTACAAACAATGACTAACCATATTTCTTTGGGTAAATACATTTGTAAAAGAAAAAAAATTAATGTCATATAAAAATATCCTAGGAGAAATTAATTCAGTATCTGTGTTATTAGAGAGAGATTAATCTGGAAACCCCTGTTTGCAAGATATGTATCAAATGAGTACTTTTGCTCAGCATAGTTTTGAGGACTATGAGAAACAAAACAACAACAGCAATATCAGTGGTAATAAACATCCTGTATGTAAGTCAGTCAGTCTTCTTCACAAAACTAATTCACATGAAGTAAAAAATAATACAAAAGCAGACGCATGATACTAATGAATTCTATGGAGGCAAAGAGAATTAGCATAGGTGATGTCTTTCCAATAAATTATAGAAGACTAGCTAGGCACCACGTAGACTCTCAAGATTACTACTGCTCTTCCAACAAAAATGAAATCTTTTCTAAAATAGCTGAACAGGTTTGTTGCTGTTGTTTTTTCCCTCTCCTCTAAAACAAACTCTAGTTAACACTTGATATCTAGTTAGTTAACTTTGAAATGAATTCACTGTCTCTGTGTTAACACCAGTTTTCGCTTCGGCAGGAACTCAATGCAGTGCTTTAAATATTAACTCAGTCCCATCAATAATCCTTCATGTAAATTTTATTGGCACAGTTATGTATGTTGAATGCAGATAACTTTTAGTTTTGTAACTCTAATGTCAGCAAAAATCTTTTATTTTTGCTATTGCATTTACATATTGATCGTATGTATTTATATGTGTATGGACTTCATTCTCATGCTTCACAGTTGAATTAAATAGGTAAGAGCGGAGAACGGAACATTTTTATATGTAAAAGGACCAGCCATAAATATGTAGATCCTGATTTGTGCTTCTGTCTTCATTGATGAGCATGCAAAGCTTTGACCAGTGCATTGATTATATATTTTCGCATATTCGGAACCTCTGCTCAGAACAGCTTTGGAATATATTTTCAAGAGTGTTCTGAAGCACTTTAAGTTTTCTAGAGCTTTGGGAGCACATAATTTACTTCCTCAAAAGTGTAGAAAAGCAATCAGACTTTTTTTTGTTATTATTATTCAGAGGTGATTTCTTGAGTAGTAAAACCATCAACATATCCAAAACAGAAGCTGCTTCCATTAGCAAGTAGGACTATGGGTGGGCAGGATTCAAGGAGGAAATTTGTGCTTTTATAATTTTTATATTTCATATGAATGTGTTATTCTACTAAAATTTCAATAAATATTGTCAGCCAGTAAAAATCATAGCCAAAAAATACTACTAAGTTGTCAGTTCAATAGGTATATATCTTATATTTCAGACATTTATATAAAATGTTATTATTTAATGACTTGTTAATATAAAAGTAAAAGCCTACTGGCTCACATTCAGGTTTTTGTTTTCTCTATCAATTACCGTATTGGTACAAAGTACCTTTTCAGTAGAAATGACAATGCAGTATGAATAATAATTTTAAGTATTATGAAAGCATAGCAATAGTCTTACTCTAATAAAATATTGTACACTGTATAGCAAAATAAAGAACATGGACACAGAACATCTTTAAATGAAAGGATATAATAAGCAAAAAAAGATGTATATCAGATATACATGAAGAATCCATGAAAACATTTGTTTTTCACCAGAACTCATCTGTTCATTTCTCATGAGAAAAATAACTTCTCATTTTGAGATACTACTAGTTCTTCATACATGTCTCTTCTGTTTTTGTTTGCAAACAAAGAAGTTTTTAACTAATACATGTTAATAATGAACAAAGCTAGTGGAGGTGATGGAATTCCAGTTGAGCTGTTTCAAATCCTGAAAGATGATGCTGTGAAAGTGCTGCACTCAATCTGCCAGCAAATTTGGAAAACTCAGCAGTGGCCACAGGACTGGAAAAGGTCAGTTTTCATTCCAATTCCAAAGAAAGGCAATGCCAAAGAATGCTCCAACTACCGCACAATTGCACTCATCTCACATGCTAGTAAAGTAATGCTCAAAATCCTCCAAGCCAGGCTTCAGCAATACGTGAACCATAACTGCAATCCTTGACACTACAAATATGCAAGATTTAAAGAGGTAAGACATAAAATTGAGAAATAGATGGAAATCTGAGTAGGAAGAAGGGCTGATGGGGAACAAAGCTGAGACAGAAAATTTAGGTAGTGTCCTGAATGGCAGAAAGTTACTAATGACTGAAACGGAAATCTGACCCTTGAGGGAGCACAATGAATAGGCAAACCTTGACTCACCCCATAATCCTGATTAGAACTACTTGTTTTTTAATTTTTATAAAGTTTTATTTTTCTCCAAACATTTCCAAGGGACTATTTGAATCATTTGTATCAGTTTAACATTTTCTCAACTTCTACAGTATATCACTGATAGGACTTCGGGTGACCACATATCAATGCAAGTCTATTCAAATCTTTCTATTAACTGTGGGTATAGAGTTTATACTGAAATTGACAAAACACTAGAATGCTGCATAAAATAAATGGCAAGCCTGTTCAATAGCTTGTGAACTAGCCAATTTTATGAGGCCATAAAATGAGGGGTTCAGGCAGGCATTAATCAGAAATAGAACCTAATTCCTTAGTAGCTGGCCTAGAAATTTTGTGCTTTTCCTGATCATTTTCTTTTTCTCTGAAAGATACATCATATTTTTATGTTAAAATATTTTAATATAGCAAGACAATTAATCTGTCCTTCATCAAGTTGCTCTCTTTATGAACCCCCTTCAAATGTTTGAAAATTTACTCAGAGCTTACCTCTACAATTATAACTATAGTTATCTCTATAGTTATAGTTTATCTCTATGACAAACTATAACTATAGAACAGTCAAGACCCAGGTCTTCACATTCCCAGCACCTTTGCTGCTACAAGATATAGCTGCATCATCTAAGATATAGGAATCAAGTGAACACGAGCAGAGTTTGGATCTTATGCTGTTGAAGTAATAACAGAGGATGCCTAGAGCAATTCTCTAGTGAGACAGGGATTGCAGCAGTAATGGTAGTGTTTGCTGCTATTCGATGATCAGCCACTCAAGATGGTTGTCCTCCTGATCTCTGTCTGTCCTCTGCTTGACCACCACCTGCTTCACCTACACCATGCTCATATGACTGACCTTCCTATGTATTTGCTCCAGACTTCAACTAGTGACTATTCTAGTTTTAGATCGGAACTTCAACTATGCTTATCAAAAGGGCAGTAAGGGGCATGCCCCTCTGCTGGTTTTCTTGGCAACCAATAAGCCAACTTGACATCAGTTCCCTATAACTGATAGGGAATTGGCCAATCCTTGCCCATGGGAGCAAAGAAGGCCACCTTGTGCTACCCCATTGTCCACCACACATGGTGAGGTGTTGCTCTAGGGTCTTGTTTCAGATGTGTAAGCTCTACCCATTCATTAAACTGTTAATGTTTTCGTAACTGACTCCAGGCTCTTTCTTCAGTCTTGAAGGTGGGCAAGTGCAGGCCTTAAAGGCTGCGAGGTGCAGCCTTACTGATATCTAGGGTTCAATGCATTCAGCAGTGGTGATCTCACTAAATAAGTCTTAGGCAAGATTTTTTTTTTTTTAATTTGTCTCAACCAGGTAGTACAAGTATGATTCTCTAGCTTTCATGAAGATTCTATCTGTTAACCAATATCCTTTAATTGATTCCTTATCAGATTGGGTTATCTAGAGACTGATTTTCTTACCTTCATCCAAAGAAAAAAAAAATTCAGGGCTACTAGAGGTACTGGTATCATAAGTGGTTTGGAAGAGTCTCCATGGATAATAGGGGGCTCTTTCTGGATTTGTTGGGGAAAAAGATTTTTTAAATAAGTGCATTATTCAGGGTGGAAGATTGACAATAGAAGTACCACCTGTGTTCATCTAGAATGAAGAGCTTGTTGAAGACACATTTGGGACTACGTGCCTATATAGAACTGAATGAGGAACATAAAAATTTCAAAGACTGAGACTGACTTGGTTACTACAAATAGAGATGGCTTGCTTAAAGAGCTCAAAATCCTACATTTTTTTTTTTTTTTCTCAAAGCACAGAATGCTGGAAAGGACTAAAAGAGATCTTTTATCTCTTGCAGCTGTAGGGCTTCAAAACAAATTTTGATCCCAAGACTGAATTGAAATTCCTGCCAGATCTGTTAAAGTTGGAAAGAACATTAGAAGGGGTGGGAACCTGGGAACTGGAAGGTAGATTGGGGGAGGACTGGGATGAACTCAGAGTAATCCAGAACACTAATGCTCACTTTCTTTGTCCCCAAGAAACAGCATCTTCTCTCCTGCCTGATGGACTAGAATATCTTTCTTTGAGTCATTGTAATGATTTTAATCAAAGAAATGACTGTCATTAGGAAGCAAATTTCATCACATCCCACTTCCATCATCCATCATGTCCCAAGGGAGTTTATCGAAAATATTCTGACTTTCCAGTTGTTATCAAGAATTTGCTGATTTTCTACTGGAGAAAGAACATTAAATGCATTGATAAAAGGAATGCATGCATATCTGATGAATATTATTCTATAGGATGGGGACATCTGTTAGTGGGAAAATCTGTGTGAAATCGGATGGTGGGCTCTGGTTTCAATTAGGATACAATTAATGCTCTGTGACTGAGGCCTAGAAACCTAGTCCAGGGTGCTATTCAAAAAAAGTCTACCTGGAGGAATTTTAGAGTTCAATAATCAGGTCATGGTTCCTTGGGATTTAAATGTGGAATCAGTGCTTTGAGGTCCTATTTAATTTGTATAATCGAAAGAAAAAAAATCTGCAAAAGAGGCCTGACTTGAGTTTTTCTGAGAGAAGAATGCTATCTGTAGTTCTGAATGATTTCAAGACTCAGAACTCTATACCCTACTTAATAGACCACATGTTTCTTTTGCATTATGAATTAACCCCTTGGGCTCCTAATGCCACATGAAACAGAGAGGAGCCTTACAGAAAGTAAACAGTAAATTGGGTTTTCTATGAAGCCTCCTCAAATCAGGTCCAATGGGATCTTAACCCAGACCATGTTTATTTTCCGGTCTCTGACTAAAGAATTAGAATAGAAAAGCTTTGTCTCACTAACTTATCAGGTAAAACCTATAAAGGTAAGATATGATAAAAGGAAGCTTTCTTTTCTTAGGAAAAGACTAAATTCAGGTGATACTGCTCTTTTTTTTTTTTTAATGCTTGACATGGTTGCAGAACTTGGAGATCTGTTCAACACTGAACATTTTGAAAATAATAATCGCATTCTGTCTCTAATTAACTCACATATTGGCGATAGCTCAATCACAGGGTAACTCTAATTAAAGCTGCCATTCCAGATATGGTAGCTTACTGGTGACTGGACTCTTAGCACTAGGGAGAAAGTTTCTTCTATGGTACAAACTCTTTTATCTANCATTCTATCTCTAATTAACTCACATATTGGCGATAGCTCAATCACAGGGTAACTCTAATTAAAGCTGCCATTCCAGATATGGTAGCTTACTGGTGACTGGACTCTTAGCACTAGGGAGAAAGTTTCTTCTATGGTACAAACTCTTTTATCTATCATTATAAAAAGGGAAGCCTGGAAGCAGTTTTTGTTCCTATGTCAGCTGTGAGAGTGAAGCATCTCATAGCTCCATCATATTCAAGGGTCAAATCATTTCTCAGCCTCTGTCTGCCAAGTGTCTTCAAAGGAATGCAGACCATTGCATCCTGTCATGGGACATATTTTGTTAATGACATCATACTAAAAAATACGTGAAAAACACAAGTAACAGGTATCCTGTCTGCTGGCCAATACCTTAGCTATGTGCAAGATCTGCAAATGCATTTTATAAAAACTCAAGCCTCTGATGTGTGAGTGAAATTTCTGAGAGCCCAGTGGTCCTGAGCACATTTGGATAGCTTCTCCAAAGCGAAGAACAAGCAACTGCTCTCCTCCAGCTCCCTTTAATAACAAAACTCTAAAGATCTTTGAAGAAGCAGCAAATGAATTATCTCGTAGCATCACTGATAACGATGACTGCAATGATCTTTCTTGGGATGTCAAAGGTGCACGTTGCAAATGTGTGTTCTCCTTACACACTCAAAAGATGGCACTTATTATGTGATTCTGTTACTGTTCCTGGCACAGCCTCAGAGCCAGGCTCTCCAGTTCTCCTGCTGATCCTGTCAGCTACGCAATCGGCTGTCTGCACATAAATTCCTTTTCTGCTGCAGTCAGATTCTGTTCTTGCAAGAATGCTGACTGATACAGTTAATGGGGCCCTCAAATATAATTAGAAGATGGAGTTCAACAAGAGTATAACAAATATTTTTTGAGTGTTTAATGTGTGACAATTGCTGTGCTAGTTAAGAGCTAAAATTACATTAATAATCATTTTTGTATCTGTAGTAGTAATTTCTTCATAGGTTTAGTAAATTAAATTGGATAATAATGAAAATAAAATACCTTTTACATAATTAGTGATAAATAAATGCTAGCTATTATTTTTGTTTTTATAATTTATTCCATGTTTCTATGTGTGCTGGGGTAAGCAGTTAAACTGAATTTTCTCATTTAATCCTTCCAGCAACCCTACTGCTGGGTATTGGGTACCCAGTACTGGGTATTGCTGGAGATGAGTACTATTATACTCAGCATTTCACTGAGGAGGACAAGTGACTTAGCAAGATTCAGTCAACTGTTCAAAGTGACACAGTTATTAATTAGAGCCCAGAACAAAAGACGTCTGTCTGAAAAAAAGTGTGGCTCCTATCTTAATAAGCATAAACTCTTTTGAGAGTTGACAGAAAAACAAAATTATTCCTTCTGTTTAAAGACTGCTTTTCTTTAGTAGATTTTTCACAAATATTGCTATATCCAATCTCATAATAACCCTGAAATAGGATGCTGCTACTGCTAAGTCACTTCAGTCATGTTCGACTCTGTGCGACCCCATAGATGGCAGCCCACCAGGCTCCCCCGTCCCTGGGATTCTCCAGGCAAGAACACTGGAGTGGGTTGCCATTTCCTTCTCCAATGCATGAAGGGGAAAAGTGAAAGTGAAGTCGCTCAGTCGTGTCCGACCCTCAGCGACCCCATGGACTGCAGCCCACCAGGCTCCCCCGTCCCTGGGATTCTCCAGGCAAGAACACTGGAGTGGAGTGCCATAGGATGGGCAGGTTTTATTGAGATCTGATGTGAAACATTTTGAATTAAAGGATCATTCAGTTCAGTTCAGTGGTTCAGTTGTGTCCGATTTTTTGATAACCCATGAATCGCAGCATGCCAGGCCTCCCTGTCCATCACCAATTCCCGGAGTTCATTCAAACTCATATCCATCGAGTCCGTGATGCCATCCAGCCATCTCATCCTCGGTCGTCCCCTTCTCCTCCTGCCCCCAATCCCTCCCAGCATCAGGGTCTTTTCCAATGAATGTATTCTCTTCACCTCTTCTTAATATCTTCTGCTCTGTTAGATCCATACCATTTCTGTCCTTCTTCGAGCCCATTTTTGCATGAAATATTCCCTTGGTATCTCTAATTTTCTTGAAGAGATCTCTAGTCTTTCCCATTCTGCTGTTTTCCTCTATTTCTTTGCATTGATCACTGAGGAAGGCTTTCTTATCTCTCCTTGTTATTCTTTGGAACTCTGCATTCAGATGCTTATATCTTTCCTTTTCTCCTTTGCTTACACAGAGTCAATTATGAGAAAAAATAAGAAAAATAATGAACTCAAAGAAATATAAAAAGAAAGATCATTTTATATTTCTCTGAGGGGCAGGACAAAGTTTTATTTTTCTTTATATTTTCCCTTTACAAAAGCCTAATAAAGCACATTACACATAGTATGAATTAATAACATGTTTCTTAAATGGCAAAACTGATTGACAAGATTAAGAAAGAAAGGTTTGAAGCTAAATATGAACGTATATAGAATAATTCATTTGGAAAAGTTGAGTTTGGTCATATGAAATATGAAGCTGCAAGTAATTCATATGGGAAAATAAAGCTGAAATAAGATATGTAGTATAGTTCTAAGCTTTAATATTCAGGTTGAAGGTAAGATTATGAGATCAAAGCATTGATAAATGTCTTCATTTATGGATGAGAAACTGGCAAATGGAGTCCAGGTGGTAAAGTTACAGTGCATGTGAATTTCAGAGTATCAATAAAAAGCAAAATATCCTGAAATGACATACGATCACTGGTTATAAACAAAACTGAAAGTACATACTCATATTGCAGAAGGAAAATTTATGAATGGCATCTTTTAAGTATCAAGCACTCTTCTAGGCACTTAGTTCTCTTAATTCTACATAGTTATTGCTGTGACAGCCACTGTGTTAAAACCACACCTATGACTTAAGAGATGCTGAGTAAATTTCACTAGGAGGGAAATCTTGTAAGTAGCACCTGGAGAAAAACTGGTGAACACAGAAGCAATGTCTGCTGTGTGATCAAATCCATTTGAAACCTTGCCCCAATGTCAGACAGAGAATCCAGAGCCAGGGTTATTCTAGTGAGAAGAGAATTTACTTCATACACTGTAAATACTAAGTAATACTCAAAGGATATATCCTTTCTCTTGAAAGATAAAAAACATGCCTGACACCATCCTCTCCCAGCCCCTCGTACACCAGTTGTCAATTTTTGCAGCAGTTTTCTCTTCAACCATGAAAAATGGAAGCCAAAGAACCTTAGTGATTTCCAAATGAAAACAGGTCACAGAAAAATGGAATTAGTACCTAAACTAAGAAATTCCACACAAAATCTGTCTTTTATCCTATGTGACTGTCTTAAATGCCATAAATGTACATGAGAATATATGTTAATAATAACTATTAAAATAGTATTAGTTCACAAGTAATTTAACTATTACAAATGATATCCAAACAGTAAACTCTTAAAACTATGTAAATAAAATCACCATTTTTGATGTTCAGATAGAAAAATTTGTAATAAAATTAAGTACAAGCATAAAGTTTTTTATCTTAAGCTATTCTGATACAGTTTATTCCAGATATAGTTCCAAGTGTAGTTAAGACTCTCAATGCACTATGGAAAAATTATCTTAGTCCTTTCTCACTCAATGGAATCTTAATAAATTACTGTAGAACTTTGGAAAACCAACCTTTAACAAAAAGTAGACACATCTTTTAAATAGTGAATCTTCTCAGAAAAGAAAGTGCCATAGATCCTTTACAGAAAGCACAGGGGAAATACAGCAAGAGAAAGGAGCCCTCCTTATATCTATATCTATCTATCTGAATCACTGTGCTGTATACATGACACTAACACATTGTAAATGAACACAGCATTGTTAAGTCAACTGTACTTCAATTTTAAAATATTAAAAATGAAGACCTCTCTAGCAGCCACAGCACATGTCTACAGGCAGTTAGGCACGATGGGAAATCAGGCAGTTACTTGGCTCCATGATATTCAATAGAAATCTATATACTTTTTACTTCCTTTTTCACAGATGCCTTCTATGCAACAGAAATTAGCTACTAGAAAAAAATATGATAAAATGTTCAATAAGACAGAGTCAGTATTTTGGTAACACATAAATGCCTTGTTGTTGTTCAGTCACTAAGTCATGTCTGACTCTTTGCGACCCCATGGACTATAGACTGCCAGGCTCCTCTGTCCGTAGTATTTCCCAGGCAAGAATAGTGGAGTGGGTTGCCATTTTCTTCTCTAGGGGATCTTCCCAACCCAGAGGTGTAACCTGAGTCTCCTGCATTGGCAGGAGGGTTCTTTACTGCAGAGCCACCACCGAAGCCCATATATGTGTCTGCTGCTGCTGCTAAGTCGCTTCAGTCATGTCTGACTCTTTGCAACCCCATAGATGGCAGCCCACCAGGCTCCCCTGTCCCTGGGATTCTCCACGCAAGAACACTGGAGTGGGTTGCCATCTCCTTCTCCAATGCATGAAAGTGAAAAGTGAAAGTGAAGTCGCTCAGTCGTGTCCAACTCTGAGCGACCCCATGGACTGCAGCCTACCAGGCTCCTCTGTCCATGGGATTTTCCAGGCAAGAGTACTGGAGTGGGGTGCCATTGCCTTCTCCAATATATGTATATACATACCTTTAATTCTATCTTCAAATAGTTACATACTAGCTTTAATGTAGAATTAAGAGATGTCATAGTCTCTTTTTATCATGCCATGGTTGAAAAAGATTCCTCAGATTTCTTAATTGTTGAACACTTTTTTCTCTGAATTCAATTAACCAAATACACTGTGTTGCATTCGTCGAATACAATTTTTATACTGCTACTCAAATTTGTCAGGAACATGACTTTTTGCAGAAAGACAACATGTGATGCTTCCAACTGCCCATGCTTTGTCTGTTTATTCCAAGTAAAAACATTCAGACTACGGCATTTACACTTTACACAAAGCTGGCAGTCATGCTCGGTTGTTTATTATGAACTTGGAACCATCAACCCAGTCAAAGGCTGAGAACTCTTTCCACAAATCCCTTTCAGTTGTCGGCTTAAAGTTGGCCAGTGAAATAAACTTGAGATATAGAAGATGGACATTAAACAGAAGCCATTATTCTCAGGAGTTTATAATGATGAACATGTGATGGTCACACACAATTCTTTCCAAAATTCAGTACATGGTAGGTTCTACAGAGAGACCAGTTTCCACGGAAATAGCAGCTTGCCTACAAGCAGCACCTCCCAGATACCTCCCTGGGCTCCCACTGGACAGCGGCCAGATGCTCATTATCTCCTGGACCTGGCCACAGGCTCTGGCTTCTCCATTCATTCCAGGGCTTCGAGATTAAGTGGATTATGGATATTTCTCTAATTCTCTGTCTACCCCTGTCATGCCTTCACTTTCCAAGTTTCTCCCTGCTGTAAACACTATTTTCCATGTCAAGCACCTTTACTCCCATAAGCTTTTGTTGCTTTATTTGCTTCAGCTCAGAGGAAGGAAATAAGTGAAGCAGCTCTGGCCAGTTTTCTACTACATCCATTGTCCTCTTCCAGAACATTGATTTTGCTGTCGACCATGATGTGTCCGATATTAAATTCCTCGCAGCCTCTGGTGGATATGTGACAATGTCCTGGCCAAAGTGACAAAAGTTACAATCTGTGTCTGTATGTTGGGGTTGGAGAACTTCTGTGTAGTAAAGGTTTGCTTTTCAGATTTAGGTGCTTCTCTCTCTTTTTCTCCCAGTTTTTCCTGCATCCTGCTGCATGAACTGCAGAATGGATGCTGGAGCAGCCATATAGTAAGCGTGGGAGGAAAGCCAATGGCGAGGGAGATTTGCTCTCCAGTTCCACAAGTCCTTGAAACAGTCCTGGCAACACTGCCTCACTTCTGTCATCTGCCAGGTTATTGTAACTGAGGATGGGAAAGGAAGAGGGGAATGCAAGTCTTTAAAGCAACAGTCCTTTGACATTTTATCTTGAGAGTTCCTTGTTGTTGTTTAGTCGCTAAGTCCTATCCGACTCTTTTGCGACACCATGGACTGTAGCCTGCCAGGCTCCTCTGTCTCTTGGATTTCCTAGGCAAGAATACTGGAGTAGGTTGCCATTTCCATTTCCAGGGGATCTTCCTGAGCTAGGGATCGAACCTGCATCTCCTACATTGGCAGGCGGATTCTTTACCACTGAACCACCAGGGTAGGCCCCTGAGAACCGCTTATATTCTTGGTAATGACTGAAGACTCCAAAGAGCTTTTGTTTTTGTGGTTTATTTTATAGGTATCTACCATGTTAAATTAAACATCTATCTATTATTACATGTGAAATAACAATAATTTACCTTTGACATATAAACAAGATATTTAAATAATAACTATATTTTAAAAACAAAAGATAACTTGGGAGAGATTGGCATTGTTACATGTTTGCAAACTTCTTTAATGTCTGGCTCAAGCCGAAACACTTGATTCTTGTATCTGATTCTGCACATAGATTTACTGCCATATCACATGCCATGTCGCTGCTAGACACCTCCACTATACACTTAAGAAAGAATGAAAATGGAAAAGAAAAGCAATGACATCTTAAAATATTATAACAAGGAGCATGGATTCATGGACCTTCTAAAAGTATTTCAAGGACACCAGCTTTCTCCTGAGAACACATTGAAAACCTCTATTCTAAAGAATAATATAATATAAACTGCAATATTCAGAGTTTATGTATTAGGTAGCTAGTATATATGTCAGGTAGTTAATATATAAGATAGCTATATAGTTTTATAGCTAATATCAAATATTAATACTACAATAAAAATAATAATAAATAGGATAAACTTCATTGTAAGAGACAAAATCAGAACTCCCCTGGTGCCTCAGATGGTAAAGAATCTGCCTGCAACATGGGAGATATGGGTTCAACCCCTAGGTAGGGTAGAGCTCCTGGAGAAGGGAATGGCTGATCAGTCCAATATTTTGCCTGGAGAAGTCCATGGACAGAGGCACCTGGTAGGCTACAGTCTATGGGGTCACAAAGAGTAGGACATCATTGAGCAACTAACACTTTCCCTTTCAAGAGGCAATATCACCTTTTATATGCTTTTCAACAGAAGACAGTATGTTTCCTTTTTGAAGAAAAGGGAACCTATGGCATTTACTTTCAAAGAATTTAACATGCAATGTTTCATTTTTCAAATCATTTAAACACAATAATCAAAGATAAAAATCATACATTAGTTTTAAGTTAATAGCTGTTATATGTGTTCAATAGTCTTGCCCTTTTTCATCACAGATTATCTTGGAACTTCTTGCTGCAGAGAAACAAAGTGGAAACAGTCATCATTTGAGTTTTTTCCTGAAAGTGCTGCCAAATTTCAAAGTTGCAGCATCGTATTATTTAGTGTGCTGCTGTGCTCTGTTCCTATGACTAGGGTGCTGAAAACCACCATTACTATACTTAGTGGAGGATTCTGAGAGCCAGTCATAAAAGATATAGATGATACCATATGGGCTGAAAGCCTGATATTTTTGTAGACACCTAGCATTGTGTACAAGAAAAGTGGGCTAATAATAAAATCACGGCAATATTACTTCTATCTCACAACAATATTTTCAATAGTAATCTAAGCAATGAAAATAATAACAGGTCTAACACCACTGGCAACATTAAATTGAAAAAGCAAATTGCAAAGCTAGTGAAATTGTTATCAGAGAGATTGATCTACAATAGAACAAATATTTCAAGCTCCCAAACAAATGTTCGATAAAGTGATGCTTCACTATGTGCAAGCATTATGATAGTGATTTACCAAAGAAATACAACTTAAAGATATCTTGCGGTCTTTCATAGGCTGTGGAAAAACACAAAGGACTATAATGAAAGCACACCTATTTTTCTGTTGCACTGGACTTTAGTTGTTCACACACGTTACTTAAAAAAAATCCTAAAAAAGACTAGACTCCCAGTTTCAAGGAATGATTCTTTGTAGTGGAAACCATGGAAACATTAGACCTTAGCCAGAAATGCTGCTGCTTCTCTGCACAAACAAATGCAGTCAGTGTAATTGTTCAAGAAAGGTTTAGGAATAATTATTTATATATTGCTAGCAAATTACAAGGAGAAGGCAATGGCACCCCACTCCAGTACTCTTGCCTGGAAAATCCCATGGACGGAGGAGCCTGGTAGGCTGCAGTCCATGGGGTCACTGAGAGTTGGACACGACTCAGTGACTTCACTTTCACTTTTCACTTTCATGCACTGGAGAAGGAAATGGCAACCCACTCCAGTGTTCTTGCCTGGAGAATCCCAGGGATGGCGGAGCCTGGTGGGCTGCCGTCTATGGGGTCGCACGGAGTCGGACACGACTGAAGCGACTTAGCAGCAGCAGCAGCAGCAGCAGCAAATTACAATTTTATTTTTCTTATTGCATATTAAAGAAACTTAAAAAAAAGATTACTATAGGGTTCTCTGGTGGCTCAGTGGTAAAGAAACTACCTGCCAATGCAGGAAGCACGTGTTTGATCCCTGATCCGAGAAGATCCCACGTGCCGCAGAGCAGCTAAGTTTGTGCGCCACAACTACTGGGCCCATGCTCTAGAGCCTGGGAGCCACAACTGCTGAAACCCTCACACCCTAGAACCCGTGCTCTGCAACAAGAGAAGCCACCACAATGAGCAGCCTGTGCACCACAACTCGAGAGTAGCTCCTGCTTGTCTCAACAAGAGAAATCCCACGCAGCAATGAAAATCCCATGCAGTACAGTCAAAAATAAATAAATAAAATTATTTTTAAAAAGATTATTATAAAATTACATGCTTACAGGACACTAAACATATAAACAGATTTATCTCTGTATTTATCATCAGTATCCAGCTACCATCTATCTAGTAATATCTATCTATCTAGTTATCGTCTTGTCTTGTGATGGTCAGGAAAGGCACATTTTTGCTGCTGTAAAAAACCATCCCCCATATCCTAGATGCTTAAAACAAGAACAGTGTATTTCTTGCTCATCTCACATGCCCGGTGGAGCAGTGGAGGACTCTACTAGGTCCAAGGCTCATGGAGGCTCTGGCTCTGGCATCAACGACACACAGTGGAACATAAAGTCTTTGTGGTTTCCACGGTAAGGAGCAAGAAAGAGATGTATGTTTCTGTGTTTCTTTCTTTCTTTCTTTCTTTTTAACTATCATAGCCCAGAAATGACACCTTTCACTTGCACTTACTTTTTATTTGTCAAAATTTTTCACTCAGCACTATGTAACTGCAATAGGACTAGAAAAGAATTGAGGGAGCAAACAGGATACCTGATGAGTATTCCTTTCTCAGCAATCTGCCCTCCTCCGATTCAGATTTCCTTTGTCTCTCTTCTTCTCATACCTCCCCCAGGAAAGATAACCGAAATATTCTACCACTGTATCAAGTGCAAAGACCAGGTTATCTGAGAGGTGTGTACTAATTTGTAAGTCAAGTTCAAATATAATATGGCTACCATGTAAAGAGACATTACTTTGTCAACAAAGGTCCATCTAGTCAAGGCTATGTTTTTCCAGTGGTCATGTATGGATGTGAGAGTTGGACTATAAAGAAAGCTGAGCATTGAAGAATTGATGCTTTTGAACTGTGGTGTTGGAGAAGACTCTTGAGAGTCTCTTGGACTGCAAGGAGATCCAACTAGTCCATCCTAAAGGAGATCAGTCCTGAGTGTTTATTGAAAGGACTGATGTTTAAGATGAAACTCCAATACTTTGGCCACCTGATGCGAAGAGCTGACTCATTTGAAAAGACCCTGATGCTGGGAAAGATTGAGGACAGGAGGAGTAGGGGACGACAGAGGATGAGATGGTGGGATGGCATCACCAACTCAGTGGACACGAGTCTGGGTGGACTCTGGGAGTTGGTGATGGACAGGGAAGCCTGGCGTGCTGTGGTTCATGGGGTTGCAAAGCATCGAACATGACTGAGCGACTGAACTAAATTGAACTGAACCATGTGTCTACATGATAACAAAATAAAAAGATGAGTTATTTGCCTCCTATACCTAACACTACTATTTAAGGATATGAAGAGAGTAGCATTAAAACATATATATTGCCATATGTAAAATAGAGAGCCATTGGAATCTGCTGCATGATTCAGGGAGCTCAAACCTAGTGCCCTGAGATAACCTAGAGGAATGGGATGGAGTGGGGGTGGGAGGAGATTCAGGAGGAAGGGGACATAAGCATACCTACGGCAGATTCATGCTGATGAATGACAGAAACCGGCACAATATTGTAAAGCAATACCTTCCAATTAAAAATAATTTTTTTTTTAAGAGATGTGAACAGGAGACACATAGAAGTTACTATGATTAGTCATCCTAGAACACATCATAGCAGACACTGTAAGGTGTCCTTACCCTAGGGGAGGATATTGTTTCTTGATTAGGGCTGGTGTTACTGTCTGGGAGGTTCTTCCTTTCATGATTTCCCTTTACCAGTAACTGCTTCCACAGTTGTTTTTCAGAGATAGATCTTAGATCTGCTATATTTCTTTACATGTTGCCATTCTCTATGTCGTAGATTTAAGGAAGACCTGGAAGCTGTGAAGATTCTAAAGGAAGACCATGTTCGTATTCTGATCTTTTACCGAACATACATCCCTTAGACTTTTTCTTTCTTAACGTTTTAGGGCTTAGAGTCAAGAAGCAGTTAGTTCTTTTAAGTCTGGAGGCCTGAAATGTTTGGACTTTTTCCCTTTCAAGTCCCAAAGACAGCTTGTAGCTTTCATGTCCCAAAGAGAATTCTTTTGCTTCTTCATTACATGGTCAAACACAGCTATTACCTATCAACACATACTCTGAAGGCTCTGCTTTTTAAACTCTTTCACTAGAGCTATAATTGCACAAGCCAAGGGGGTTTCCTTCAAATAACTGCAAACGAGAGCATTACCAAAGCATAGTATGGGCAGACATCTTTTCTTGCTACCTGTAGACTGGCCAGTAGGCCAATACCCCTTTGTTTCTGTTTGTTTCTCATGGAAGTATCTCACAGCTAACACAAAACTACTGTGATAGTGAGTGGAGACCAGGTTATACAGTGACAACAAATCCAGAGGCAGCATAATCTGTTTGTCTTTGTCATTATTTTCAGACTCAATGTGAGCCTATTTTTTTGAAACAAATCCATATCTTCCATGCATAATGTTAATGAAAAATGCTATTTACTTAATAATTATAAAATCAGAAAAATAATGTTTTGCTGACAAATTCCATAAGTCTGCGTTTGCAATACTAAAATCCAAGAAGCTCTAAAAAACAAGCAAGCATTTATAATTGACAAACAAGCCCAATATTACTTATGTTCTCTTGGAAATAAATCTTTCCTGAAGCAACCTGAGGCTATCACATGGTCTCACACAAGATGGAGTGCTATGTAGCATGTAGTGTTTGTATCATATAATCATTCTAAAGGGTGAAATGTTATAAATTTTGGAATATATATTCAAAAGAGTTTTTGCATATAGTATTGAGTTGGCCAAAAAGTTTGTTCAGGTTTTGCTGTAATATCTTATGGAAAAACCCAAACTAACTCTTTGGTCAAATCAATACTATGGAGCTGCAATTCCTAAATCATGTAGCATAATGTGGTATCATGTGTGACTGTTTGCACATAATACTTTGACACACATTATGTTTCCCCATTGTTAGTATATTTAGATTAGTGACCTTTCCTACACTCTGTATGTGTTTATTTTTCTTTCTTATGTCTATATTATTGTGATTACATGTTGTGTGTGTGTGTGTATGTTTGGTGGGATTATCTGTGTGTGTGCTGTACTTAATCACACAGTTGTGTCCAACTCTTGGCAACCCCATGGACTATAGCCTTCCAGGCTCCTTTGTCCATGAGGATTCTCCAGGCAAGAATATTGGAATGGGTTGTATGTTGTGATCATTCCTAGTGCTAAAACCATTTGGGTTGTAAAGATATTTATTCAGTGTAATTGCCTTTTGTATAAGCCAAATTGTATTATCCCACATTGTAAGTACTCAGTTTTGTCAATCAAAAATCCAATAATTCATTATAATCTATGGCATCTAAGAAAAAGCAGAGAAAATATCTAAGGAATTAGGTAAAAATACTGATGCCAAAAATCTGAACTCTGGTTCTGTATCTTCCTTACTTACTGATGAGGATTAATCACATCTCAGAACACCTATGACTGTTTTGCCAGGACTTCTACACAGACAGGATTTCATCTTTCTCACAGCCCCTACCCACTGGTTACATAAGTATCTATAAATGCATTGACAACCACTACAGAGAAGAAAGAAAACAGACTTGCTCTAAAAGGAATATTAAACACATTGGGTGAGTTAAATGATAAAACAATATCAGGGGAATAAAAAAGTCAGGAGAGATTTTAGAACTATACAGGAAGTCATATATTTAAATTCAGAAGGTTTTACTTTGTACACAATATTACGTGAAATATTTCTACAGATAAAATTTGGTTACGGGCTTTACGGGAATAACAGTATCTATTAAATGGAGCAGACATCAGTAGAATTAGATCATGCCTACCTTTTTCCTTTCTTTTATTACAATGTCAGCATAATATTTAAAATGTCTCAGCAAACTCTTCTCTTCACCACTTTAATAAGTAGATTTGCCAGGTGCAGCACTAGCAGGAGGCTCATAATGTATTTAAGTTTGAAAATGAGGCAATTATATTTCAAAGTTCTGATTGGCTATATTTTAATTTCAGAACTATGAAATGCACTGATTTAGCTGGTGGCTTGCTGAAGTAACCTTGTACATTTGCACCTGTTTCTTTTATTATAACAGAAACACCTTGCCAGGGGTGAGAAGAGGATATTGGTCACAGAAGCCAAGACAGGCTGGTCCCCAGGCTCTTACTATTGATTACATTTCTTGACAGTCACATGGGAAGTTAATTACTAGTAGGCAATTAACACCCATGCAAAATAATAAGGAAAACATAATTATATTGAGAACTCCCAGAGACTGTTTGTAATCTTAAATGTGATATTCCCAGGTCTCTGAATAGTTATGGCAACCCAGATTTTGGCATGTATTTGTGTCTACATTCTTCAACCCACGTCCTATCCCTGACAAAAAGTGGTAAATTGTTAACACTCTATTTCCTTTTAAATTATTAAAAAGAATCCTGAATTTTCATCCATCTAATTATAAATTCCCTAAAGAGAAAACAAGATAAGATTTACTTTGCATATAAAGTGAATCATCCTTGTAGAAAACCAGATCTGCTTGAAAAATACTCAGGATACCTTATCTAATATTAGTTTGTAATCTCGTTAAATTAAATTTCTGCTTTCTCTGTTATAGGATGGGAGCTCAGTGAATAGATTCTAAAGCCAGGCCATCTAGGCTTTAGTTCCCATATTGTCCTCCAGAAACCCTATGACCTTGGGGAAGGTTATTTACCTTCTCTGTCACATATCTGTTCTATAAAGTGGAGTAATGCTAGATTTGTAATATTTATTGTTATTTTTGTCTTAAAGGCTAGGTATTCTCATTCTTTCATGAAATATTTTATAACACTAGTGTGCTCCTCTTTGCCTCAGTCCTTACTTCTGGAGTGACATGATTAAAGGTAATGCAATTTTTTTTCCCCCACAAGTAGTCCAATACTCTCATAGATCAGGCACCAAGATAAACGACTGTTTCCACTTAGAAAGAGAAAGGAGACAGCGGTCCCCTTCCCTAATTTAAAGGTCTCCTTGGAAATACATGAGCTTGAATCTGAACTTCAACTCTTTCGTATGTGTATGAAATATCTTCAGGAACCAACTAGCCTCCTGTATTCAAATTTTATATTATTTTCTCCCAGCCTAGAATGTGTTCAAATTTTGGATCTTTCTCTCTCCTTGATAAGTACAGACCCAGGGAGATAGTCCCTGCTGTCTTCTTGGCCCTTTGAGGCTTAAGTGAGGAAATTAGAGTGAGTTGTGACTACTTGGCCCTCTTGGGATAAAATAAATTTTATTATCTTTTGAAATCAGAGTAATTAGCTTCTGCATTAGGAAACTAGATCTAACCCTTATGGTATATGAACATGTCTTTAGGAGTCTAAGAATTGCTGTAGGACAGGTAAGAAATCCAGCAAAGTTATATATTCTCATAAGTCACGGTAAGAAGCCACTTAGGAGGATTTGTGAGGTTTATGAATTAGCACATAAATTTATTTAACAAATCATTTAGAATCTGCTACTCATATTAGCAGAAAAAGAGTCTAACCCCAATTGATTTTTCAATGATCTTAGAAATAAGGTATCACCAATATAATTTAAATATAAATTATAAATGTGTAAAAAGATGAAAACCTTTACACATTGCTATTTAATACTAAATATCCTTTCTTTATCTGTTTCATTTATTTATTTTTATCCTTTTTTTTTTTTATTTTTTGACCACACTGTGTGGCTTGCAGGATCTTAGTTCCCCAACCAGGGATCCAACTTGGGCCCCCAGCAGTGGAAGCACAGAGTCCTTACCACTGGACCACTAGGGAATTCCCAACTTTCAATGTTAAAATAATAAAATTCATATGAAGCTATATATTTGTACAGAGAGACTCCTGTATACCTTTTTATTTAGTGTCTCCTAATCCACCCTTATGGCAGAAAGTGAAGAGGAGCTAAAAAGCCTCTTGATGGAAGTGAAAGAGAAGAGCGAAAAAGTTGGCTTAAAGCTCAACATTCAGAAAATGAAGATCATGGCATCCGGTCCCATCATTTCATGGGAAATAGATGAGGAAACAGTGGAAACAGTGTCAGACTTTATTTTTTTGGGCTCCAAAATCACTGCAGATGGTGACTGCATTTTTTTTTTTTTTTAAATCTTCATTGCAGGAGATGCCAAGAGAATCAAATTTGACACTCTTGGGTTGAGAAGATTTCCTGGAGTAGGAAATGGCAACCCACTTCTGTATTCTTGCCTGGAAAATTCCATGGACAGAGGAGCCTGGTAGGCTACAGTCCATGGGATCACAAAAAGGCAGACAGCACTGAATGACTGAGTACACACAGACACACAGATTATATTTTATATCAATACAGCACAGTACCAAAACCAGAACAATGACATTGGAATAATGTGTGTGTGTGAAGTTCTGTGTTACTTTCTCAGAAGGCTAGATATATTAATCACCACCACAAGTGAGATACAAAATAATTCTCTTTCTGTGAAGATACCCCTTCTGCACCTTTATAGTCAACTGGTTTCTCTTCCTCTGACCATCCCTAACCCCTGGCAGACACTAACAATTTTTTCTCTAACATGTCATGCAAATGGAATTAGATTATATGTGATTTACTGAAACTGTCTTCTATTTTTTATTCAGCATAATGCCCTCAAGATTTAGCCAAGTAATCATATGGACCAATACGGATCACTCATTCCCTGTTAACGGTGAATAGAACACAGTGATGTGAATGTGCTGCTACTGATTTAACCAACCAACTGATGGATGCACTTATTTACAGACTTTGTCTAATACAAGTAAAGAGAACTATTTATATTTCATGAAATTATTGATGATATGTGAAGTTCTGACCATACCACTTTATTTTTATTTTCTTTTTTGTGCCCTGTTTTTACTTTTTATTTTTACTGTTTTTCTGTGCATTGCATAAACATTGCTTAGAATTTTATTTTTATTTTTCTATAGGCCTATTTAAAATAGCTGCATTAGGTATTACACTATATATACATAACTAATTATAGTGTACTAGTGTGGACGTTTGGCCAGTAAAGGGAATCTAGAAACATTACCTCCTCTTTAAGTTCTTTTACTCTTCTCTGGCATCACCAACTCGATGCACATGAGTTTGAGCAAGCGCCGGGAATTGTGATGGACAGGAAAGGCTGGTACACTGCAGTCCATGGGGTCGCAAAAGGTCAGACACAACTGAGCGACTGAACTGAACTGACTCCTCTTTTACGGTATAATTTTCATACATTTTCTCTACATACATGGAAAATCACATCAGACAGTACTATAAATTTTTTTAGCTATCAAACATAACAGAAAATTCAAGCATAAAAGTTTACTTATGTTTTTAATCTTTCTGTTCTTTCTTTCTCTTAGATTTTTGATTAGTTATTTTATAATTTTCTTTCTGTTTAGAGAAATTTCATTAGCAATCATTTTGGGTTGCTATGTTAATGATAAGTTATCTTAATTTTCCTTCATCTGAGAATATCTTGAAATTCCTTAGTGCTTGAAATGTATTTTTTCCTGGCTGTTGAATCGTGGTTAGCATTTCTTTTCCATCAATGCTGGAAAAAAGTTGTGTCACTTTCTCTGTCCTCCATAGTTTTCAGTAGAAGTCATTCAAGCTGTACCCCCTTAAGAAAGGTGTTATTTCTCCCCTAGTCTTTTCAAGATATTATATTTGCCTTTAGCTTTCAGAATTTTGACTCTGATGTCCTTGGTGTGGATTTTTTTGTGTCCATTCTGTTTGGGGCTTTTTTCCGTCTTCTTGATCTTATAACTTCGTATCTTTGGCAAATTAGGGAAATTTTCAGCTACAACATCTTTGAATAATGCTCACCCTGTCCTCTTTCCTTGAAGGTCTCTTTCCTTTCAATGACATGAAAGGTAAATCTGTTAGAGCACTACAGTTCCCTGGAGCTCTGTTTTGTTTTTGTTTTCTTTAATTTAACTTTTCTACTCTATTTCATCTATCTTGCTTTTAGATTCAGTAATTTATAGTGTTCTATCTTGCAGTCCATTGACTCTACTTTCTTCTATATTCAGTTATTGAATCTATCTATGTTTTGTTGCAGCTATTATAACTTTCATTTATAAAATTCCCATTTGGTCTTCTGTTAATAACTTTTATTTCTTTGTAGAGTATGTAACAACAACAAAAACTTATCTTTGCCAAAAAAAAGAGGTCTAGTCTTTGCTCTCAGCTCTTGGGAGGTAATCTGTGCCATGCCTGTTAGGAGTGTCGTTTTGCCTGGGGGCCATGGACAGTGTTATTTAGGGAGGGACCTGACACACCAGAAAAATCAACAATATAATGTACTGTGGGGACTTTGGGACTTGACCTGGAGACTGAGATTAGCTACATCAGTTCAGTTCAGTTCAGATTAGCTACACAGGCAGTCAATTAACCAGTTGTGCCTATGTGATGGAGCCCCCAATAAAAATAAATGCAGAGGCTCAGATGACCTTTCATAACTGGTGATACACCATATAAATTGTCACAAACCAATGAAAGGAAAGCAACATGCCCTGATTCTGCAGGGAGAGGGCAAAAGAAGATCCAAGTCTAGTAATTCCTTGGACTCTGTCCTATGTGCCTATTTCCTGGCTGCAAAGTCACTTCAGTTGTGTCCGACTCTGCAGCCCCATAGACGGCAGCCTACCAGGCTCCCCCGTCCCCGGGATTCTCCACGCAAGAACACTGGAGTGGGTTGCCATTTCCTTCTCCAATGCATGAAAGTGAAAACTGTAAGTGAAGTCGCTCAGTCGTGTCCTACTCTTAGAGACCCCATGGACTGCAGCCCACCGGGCTCCTCTGCCCATGGGATTCTCCAGGCAAGAGTACTGGAGTGTCACTGCCTTCTCAGATTTCCTGGCTAAATGTATCCTTTTCTTGTGATAATGTGTAACCATCAGTATAACCATGAGTAGAGTAACTTTCAGTGACATCTGTGAATCCTTACATACCAAAAGTGAGGGTAGTTTGGGGAAACTTCCAGACTTGCAATTGGTGTCAAAAGTTAAGACAGTCTTGTAAGAAATATGTCACCTCTACCTTAGTAGTTGGCTTAACTTCAGTCTGAGATTTTGTATATTTTCGTTTGTTTCAGTCAAGTTCCTAATTGTTCACTGAAGCATTTTGTTATGGCCCCTTTTAAATCCTTCTCAGATAAATCTGTATCATCTTGCTGTTGGTATTTATTAATGATCTTTTTTCATTCAACTTGAGATTTTCTGGTATTTCCTATGATAAGTAGTTTCAATTGAAACATGAGTCTTCTGAGTATTATGCTAGGAACCACTGGGTCTTATTTAAATGTGTTTTAGAAGGTCACTTCTGACATTGCTCAAGCAAAGAAAGGCATCACTTTATTAATGCCAGGTCAAGGTGAAAGTCCAAGTTTCAATCTTGTAATACATTGAAGCCCCTGGAAAGAAGGGCTTCCCCTTACTGCTAGAAGCGGGGTGGATCTCAGGTTTCCAATGACACCTTTCCTGATAAAGTCTTAATATGAGGGAACTGGGGACTCATCACTGCTCTACAATTAACCTTCCCTGACACTGCAGGGCCTAGAGCTTCTTGTTCCCTCGGTGGTAAAGTTCTGACTCTTCCCTAGGTATCCTCTGACACCATGGAGGAGGGGGTAATCACTATCACCCAGCATCACTGAAAGTCCAGGCTCTCTACTTCGTCTTTTATGACATCAGCTTATTGGAGGGGTGGGGGTGGGAGGTTGGGGTGGTACTAAATAACTTCATCACAGAAATCTAGGTTCCCAACTTGGCATTTGTTGGCAGAGGTAGGTTAGCGCTGCAGGTTTTTCTGAGGCATTTGGCAGGGGCAGGAATGGTGCTTATTGTCTAAAAGTTTTCTCTTTCCAGGTTGCCCTTTCTCTGCTAAAGAGAGGAGTTTTCTTGGGGTTTCTTTTGTCCCCACCCATTGATGTATTCTGAGCTTCCCAGGTGCTACAATAAAGATTCTGCCTGCCAATTCAGATTGGACAGATTCTCCCAGATTCTTGGACAGAGAAGCCTGGCAGGCTACAGTACCATGGGATCACAAAGAGTCTGACATGACTGAAGTGACTTAGCATGCATGCACACCAATCCAGAAGGCACAGGAAATGCAGGTTTGATCCCTCTGTTGGGAAGACCCCCTTGAGAAGGAAATGAAAACCCACTTCAGTATTCTTGCCTGGAAAATTTCATGGACAGAGCAGTCTGGAAGGCTACAGTCCATGTGGTCAGAAAGAGTTGGCTACAACTGAGGGACTGAACACACACATACATTGATGTATTCATGTTTCTGGAGAGCTAGTCCAATAACTCTATGTCCTAGTTATTTGACATAAAAAGTCATAGAAAAAGAAAAGGAAAATATTAAACAACAAAAATAATAAATATATAGGATTTAAGGTGGTATTGTTCCTCACGGCCTCTGAGCCCCAGCCTGGCTGCCACCTTTTACATATCTTTTACAAGCTCATGTTTGTTTCATATAACGACATCTGGAGTTTTAGATGAATTCCAAGTTTTAAAAGGAATAAGAGAAAAAAGTACTGCCTAGCCCTTGTATATTTTTCTCCATTAATTTTCTCAAAGCTACATTTACTGAAAAAAACAAAGGGCAAAAAAACTTGAATCTCTGAGATATTACCTTATTTGTAAATTTCAGATTGGTAGAAAGCAGACTAAGCTGGTGTAGCAATCTCTCTACTTGATTTTAGGGGGTTATCATTAAAGAGATTACAAAAGTGAAAAATGAATAGAAATAGTGTACACATTACTTTCATTTTTCTTGCTATCTTGAACTTACATTATGCCATCTATTAGATTATAACACTGAAATCCAAAGATTTGGACCCTAAAATATAGCTATAAAAAACATGAAACTAGCAGAGTTAATTAGGGTTACCCAAAGAGGAAAGAGGGTCTTCCCTGATAAATAATGGTTGGTAAATAATCCACCTGCAATGCAGGAGACACCAGTTGGATTCCTGGGTGAGGAAAATCAGCTGAGAAGGGACAGGCTACCCACTTGAGTATTCTTGAGCTTCATTTGTGCCTCAGCTGGTAAAGAATTTGTCCGTGATGCAGGAGACCTAGGTTTGATCCCTGGGTTGGGAAGATCCCCTGGAGAAGGGAAAGGCTACCCACTCCAATATTCTGGCCTGAAGAATTCTATGGACTGGATAGTTCTTGGGGTCACAAAGAGTCAGACGTGACTGAGTGACTTTCACTTTCACATTGAAAGAAGAAGGGCTGATGTTGAAGCTGAAGCTTCAATAGTTTGGTCACCTGATGCGAATTGCTGACTCATTGGAAAGGATCCTGATGCTGGGAAAGACTGAGGGCAAGAGAAGTGGCTGACAAGAGAATGAGATGGCTGGATGACATCACCGACTCAATGGATATGAGTTTGAGCAAACTCCAGGAAATAGTGAAGGACAGGGAAGCCTGACATGCTGCAGTTCATGCGGTCGCAAAGATTTGGACACAACTTAGCTCCTGAACAACAATGAGTACAACAGAAATATATTGTCTATAAATGAAAGAAATACCCTTTAAAACCATATCAAAAGTAAAATTATTTCAAATACATGTGTGAAACACCTACTCTTTTCACAGACTCAGGACGAAAAAATGTGTGTATAAAGTACGATAAAGAAAGCCACATCTTCCACCATAGTAGATGGTGAAATCTTAGGAGCTGTGATCCAAAAGATCAGTTCAGTTCAGTTCAGTCGCTCAGTCGTGTCCGACTCTTTGCGACCCCATGAATCACAGCACGCCAGGCCTCCCTGTTCATCACCATCTCTCGGAGATCACTCAGACTCACATCCATCGAGTCAGTGATGCCATCCAGCCATCTCATCCTCGGTCGTCCCCTTCTCCTCCTGCCCCCAATCAAAGTTAAATAAGCAGGGTGACAATATACAGCCTTGACGGACTCCTTTTCCTATTTGGAACCAGTCTGTTGTTCCATGTCCAGTTCTAACTGTTGCTTCCTGACCTGCATACAGATTTCTCAAGAGGCAGGTTAGGTGGTCTGGTATTCCCATCTCTTTCAGAATTTTCCACAGTTTATTGTGATCCACACAGTCAAAGGCTTTGGCATAGTCGATAAAGCAGAAGTAGATGTTTTTCTGGAACTCTCTTGCTTTTTCCATGATCCAGCGGATGTTCATAAATGACTCTTTTTGGTACTAACACAGCATTCATTTACTGTTATCTTTATAAGCTCTATCCTGAGTGTCTTTCAAAGACACAATTTTATTTCATATTTTAATCTTTAGTGCCTCACTTTCTAATAAAGTACATAATTATAATTGGTTTGCTTAATAAAATATGTCTGGGGAGAATTTCATATTATATGAGCTGTACTGTTGCTGCTCAGTCCCTAGATCATGTCTAACTCTTTGTGACCCCAAGAACTGCAGCATGTCAGGCTTCCCTGTCCTTCACTATTTCCTGGAGTTTGCTCAAACTCATGTCCACTGAGTCAATGATGCCACCCAACCATCTCATCCTCTGTTGCCTTCTTCTCCTTTTACCTTCAACCTTTGTCAGCATCAGGGTCTTTTCCAGTGAGTTGATTCTTCACATCAGGTGTCCAAAATATTGAAGTTTCAGCTTCAGCATCAATCTGTCCAATGAATGACCAGTATAATTTCTCTAAATTCAGAAATGGTCCTAAGGGAAGTTGTTTGATAAAAGAGATGTTTTAAAGAATACAAAATTCCCCAAATTTAGGTTTCAATGTGTCTAAGGAACTTTTCCTGTGGTCATGTATGGATGTGAGAGTTGGACTGTGAAGAAGGCTGAGCGCCGAAGAATTGATGCTTTTGAACTGTGGTGTTGGAGAAGACTCTTGAGAGTCTCTTGGACTGCAAGGAGATCCAACCAGTCCATTCTGAAGGAGATCAACCCTGGGATTTCTTTGGAAGGAATGATGCTAAAGCTGAAACTCCAGTACTTTGGCCACCTCATGCGAAGAGTTGACTCACTGGAAAAGATTCTGATGCTGGGAGGGATTGGGGGCAGGAGGAGAAGGGGACGACAGAGGATGAGATGGCTGGATGACATCACGGACTCGATGGACGTGAGTCTGAGTGAACTCCGGGAGATGGTGATGAACAGGGAGGCCTGGCGTGCTGCAATTCATGGGGTCGCAAAGAGTCGGACATGACTGAGCGACTGAACTGAACTGAAGGAACTAGGATTCTGTATTTGTGAAGATGTTGATTAATCTAGGGTCTGATCACAGCTTTGTATCTTCAACAGGTGAAGTTTTTCATTTTACGAATAATCTATCAGTGTTAAATTGTGTGTTCAACAATTCACAGTTGGTACAAAGCACATATGGTGTTAAGATTCAGGTTCCAGTGTTCCTCAACCACAAGTTTTCAAACTCCTGGGTGAAGTCTTGATAGAAGGACAAAAGAATCTGCCCCTCCCCCACCAAAAAAGATTATGTATTTCTTCTACTGGAGAGTGTACAAATACTTGTCTTTCAAAATTCAGAATATCATTTTAATCTGAAAGAAAGTGACTTATAAAGATAATTAGGGACTATGGAGTAACCAAGGGCTTTTCTTTCCCTTAAGAAAATAAATAGGCAGTCTACACAATCAGCTTCATGTTCAATACGCTATGATTTCTGCATTATAAATGAAGTTGTGATGTGCTATGCTGCAGTTAGTCATTCAGTCGTGTCTGACTCTTTGTGACCCCATAGACTGTAGCCCGCCAGGCTCCTCTGTCCATGGGATTGTCCAGGCCATAATACTGGAGTGGGTTGCCATGCCCTCCCTCATAGGATTTTTCCAACCTAAGGATCAAACTCAGGTCTCCCACATTGCAGTCAGATTCTTTACTGTCTGAGCCACCAGTGAAGCCCATAAATGAACTTTGTCATCATCTAACTATATTCAAATATATTTTTCTCTCCACAAAACTATTCTTTTCAATAAAAAGAAATAGGATGGGATTTTTCAAATATTATCTTTAGTGGAAAGTGATTTTTAAATGCAAATAGGAAAACATTAGGTGTTATGAACTAGTAAACTGTAAGCAAAATGGTAGTGAGGATACTTTTAAGATCTACTGGGTTGGAAATTGAAGATATTTAAATGAATGTATAAATAAACATGCTGATTTCTAGGATGCAACCTCCCTGTCTAAACAGTGATAACTTATCAATCATTAATCATTTAGTTCCAACAAGGAAACCTAATTTCCCTACAACAGTGGTTCTCTTCTTAAGCTTTGGTATATATTAGCATCACCTCAGTCTTTAAAAGCCCAACCAAGTTCCATTCCATAACAAATAAAGTAATATATCTAGGGATGGAATGTAGACATCCACAGTTTTGGTGACCCCCATGAGTTATAAATGAGCTTCCCTGATGGCTCAGCAGATAAAGAATCCACCTGCAATGCAGGAGATACAAATTTGATCCTTGAGTCAGGAAGATCCCCTAGCGAAGGAAATGGGAACCCACTAGAGTATTCTTGCCTGAAAAATCCCACGGACAAAGGAACTTCGTGTACTACAATCCAAAGGGTTGCAAAGAGTCGGATAAGACTGAGCAACTAAGCAAACAACCATGAGTTGCAAATGAAGAAAAGTTTTGGGAACCACTGCTTCTTTCAGTTCAGTTCAGTTCAGTCACTCAGTCATGTCCAACTCTGCAAACCCATGAATCGCAGCACGCCAGGCCTCCCTGTCCATCACCAACTCCCAGAGTTTACTCAGACTCATGTCCATCAAATCGGTGATGCTATCCAGCCATCTCATCCTCTGTCGACCCCTTCTCCTCCTGCCCGCAATCCCTCCCAGCATCAGAGTCTTTCCCAATGAGTCAACTCTTCGCATGAGGTGGCCAAAGTACTGGAGTTTCAGCTTCAGCATCAGTCCTTTCAAAGAACACTCAGGACTGATTTCCTTTAGGATGGACTGGTTGGATCTCCTTACAGGCCAAGGGACTCACAAGAGTTTTCTCCAACACCACAGTTCAAAAGCATCAATTCTTCATCGCTCAGCTTTTTTCACAGTCCGACTCTCACATCCATACATGACCACTGAAAAAACCATAGCTTTGACTAAATGGACATTTGTTGGCAAAGTAATGTCTCTGCTTTTTAATATGCTATCTAGGTTGGTCATAATTTTTCTCCCAAGGAGTAAGCGTCTTTTAATTCCATGGCTGCAGTCCCCATCTGCAGTGATTTTGGAGCCCCCCCTCCCGCCAAAAAAAAAATCTGACACTGTTTCCACTGTTTCCCCATCTATTTCCCATGAAGTGATGGGACCAAATGCCATAACCTTAGTTTTCTGAATGCTGAGCTTTAAGCCAACTTTTTCACTCTCCTCTTTCACTTTCATCAAGAGGCTCTTTAGTTCCTCTTCACTTTCTGCCATAAGGGTGGTGTCATCTGCATATCTGAGGTTATTGATATTTCTCCCGGCAATCTGATTCCAGCTTATGCA
>SJYT01005229.1:146050-158161 GCA_006410635.1 Cephalophus harveyi
TCTAGTCTTTCCCATTCTGTTCTTTTCCTCTATTTCTTTGCATTGATCGCTGAGGAAGGCTTCTTATCTCTCCCTGCTATTCTTTGGAACTCTGCATTCAGATGCTTATATCTTTCCTTTTCTCCTTTGCTTTTCGCTTCTCTTTTTTTACAGCTATTTGCAAGGCCTCCTCAGACAGCCATTTTGCTTTTTTGCATTTCTTTTCCATGACGATGGTCTTGATCCCTGTTTCCTGTACAGTTTCAACAGGTCTTGTCCCTGTTTCCTGTCTGCAGTCCATAGTTCTTCAGGTACTCTATCTATCAGATCTAGGCCCTTAAATCTATTTCTCACTTCCCCTGTGTAATCATAAGGGGTTTACATACATGCTAAATACACTATTTAAGGGTAGAAAGGAAAACTCAACAGATTTAGAGATATAAGTATATGTATTGTCTTAGTTAAATAAAATGGTCCAGTCAAGATTTGTCAAATTTCAAGATTTAAAACAAAAAAATAACTTTTGTTACTCCAACTGACTTAATTTTCACTAATTAAGTTACAACCAATTGTCACAAATCTGTACTAAAGCTGAGCTTCAGAAATGTGATCCTTGAATGCTCTTATTACTTGACCAACTATTCAAAATTTCACAGGAAACAAACAAAAAAAGCACTTTTCTTTCTGCATAAAAAGGCTTCAGCATATTAAAATATATTTAAAGCCAAATTTAAATGGAAATAATCCTTATGCTGCTAAGCTTCAGGGTTGATTTCAAATAATAGTTTTAGAACAGATCAGTCTCACTCTTTAAAAGAAATCTATATAGTGTCGATTAGTGTACTGACTCATGAAAGAACATTAAAATGCTATTACTTAGATGAGAAACATTCAAGTGATGTTCCTTAAATAAGATTTAGTTGAAAAGTGAGCAGTTATTCCATTTGGTATGTGTTCTTTGCATCAGCATCTAGCAACTAAATAGTTCCATTTGATAATAGTCTGCAGGAAGGTTTCCTTTGTTAGGAAGTGGTATTAGTCTACTCTGAAAGATTCCAATTAGTATTAGCATCACCTTCTGAAAGGAAGGAAAGGTTTTCAATAAGGAGAAATATTAACTTCGCAGGAGGTTTTGTAAGACCCTTAGAAACATATACCTACAGACAAGGAAAAGGAGAAGTGGGCTCAGTAATGGATTTTCTACATGATAAAATTCTTAAAAATGAAGTAATGACAAATAAATCAAGTGCATTTCTAGAAACTAGTCTGAGTAAAAGAGGCTCAGTTTTGGCTCATGTAAGGAAGAATGGGAGCAAGATGATTGTAACAGCTGAAAGCCAAGATTTTCAATATTCTGCTATGATAAATATGAAGCTTGTTGCTTTGTATTTTACTTTAATTTTTTTTTTATTTGGTGAATATAAACCAAACTTTGTGCCCCTCAAAAAATATCTGTTTGACTCTAAAGTCAATTTTATAATATTTGTACAGAAAGTAAAGATGAATGAGTCCATGATAACCCCAAAGCTCTCACCATTAATGTGCTTTATGTTTAAATTGTTTTTAATGTGTTAATCTCTGTACTCCTCCTGGAAACCCTGAGTGGGCTGATTTGTAATTGACCTGAGTTTACTTAACGGGCTTCCTTTGAAGAAAAGTAGCAATATGGAAGAAATGAGGATGAGTTATAACATGAAATAAATTTGGGAATATACAACAGTATCTTGAAAAAAGAGTAAAAGGATATTTGAAAAGATACAAGAGGAAACATGTTGAGACCCAAGCAGAAATGTCTGCAATTCAGTCTCATAAGATATAAAGAAGCTGATTCAAAGTGTGTTATGAAAGTTTAGATGGCACTTTTACACATTGAAGTACCTGTTAGCAAGAGATTTTAAGAACTCTGACTAAGAGTTAGGAAGCTTATTTAGTATTCTGGTGATCATATTTGATGATTATTTTGGTAGTTGGAAAAATGAGAGAGCAGGCCCTCACCAAACACCAAATCTGTTGGTACCTTGATCTGGGACTTCTTAGCCTCCAGAACTATGAAAAATAAACTTCTTTTGTTCACAAGCCACCCAGTTTGTGATATATTTGTTATAGCAACCCAAATGGACTAAGGCAGCCCTGACCTCATGTTGCTTAGAACATTTACTTTAGAAATACTGCAATTGTAAATTCTGTCTCTGACCCTTTGAGATGTAAATCTTATCACAACCTCTGGACAGTTTTACAGCTCAGGGATGTCTTTCTCAAGGACCCTTTGAAATATAACCATTAAGAAAGATAGAGTCCCTCACACTCATTCTCTGTGGTAGGGCAGAAACCTACCTCTAACCCATTAGCAAACACAGATGGCCTATTGACATTGACTAAACCTCTCCCCAACTTGTCCTCCACTACTTTTCCACCAGCTCATGCCAGTATTTAAAAATTCTCCCATGTTTTGTTGAAGCAGAACTGAGGTCCCTCTTCTCTCCTATTGTAATAGTTTTGGATAAAATCGCCCTTGCCTTTTTAATTTGCCTGTTGCAATTTGTTTCTTTGATAACAAGAGCTCTAGAGCCTGTGTGCCACAACTACTGAGCCCACAGGCTCTCGATGTCATGCATTGCCAGCAGAGAAACCTGGGTGTAGCTGTGAGAGAAAGCCCGCACAATGCAGCGAAAAGTCCCATGTGTTGTGACAAAGACCCAGTGCAGTCAAAAACAAAGTAAAAATAAATAAATGACTCATTTTCCTAAAAGGGAGAAAGACCATACTGTTCAAACAAACATACCAAATATATATATGTGCATATATATATGAGCTGGTTAACCTGGATTATTGTTGTGTGTTCTCAGTGCCATCTTAAGTATTATTCTGATGGAGAAGCAGAAGGAGATTAAACACACAAAGGAGAGCAGGAGAAGAAAGAACAAGACCACAGTACAGAGACTGGAGTAGCGTAGTCAATCCGAATCCGGGAGAAGCAGGAGGTATCCTCCCCCAGAGCACCCAAAGGGAGTATGGTCTTACTGACACCTGACTTTGGCATTCTGGCTTCTGGAACTGCGACAGAATTAATTTCTATGGTTTTTCTTTTTTTTAATGCTGATTATTTTTAAAGTCTTTATTGTTACAATATTGCTTCTGTTTTATCTTTTGACTTTTTGACTGCAAGGCATGTGTGATCTTGTCTCCCCAATCAGGGATGGAACACCCACCTTTCCTGCATTGGAAGGCCAAATCCCAACCACTGGACCACCAGGGCAGTCCCAATTTCTATACTTTTAAGGCACCAAGTATGGCAATTTGCTATAGCAGCCCTAAAACATTACTAGAGTTTATCAGAAATCATTTTAAGTGTATCTTTTAAAAGTTGCAATAATTAGACTATTGTAAAAATGTTAATTCCATTAAAAACATTTTGGATGGAGCCCACTCTTTGATTAAAGTAATACCATAACATTACCATATGTTGACAACTGTGCACTGTTTTCATAAGAAAAAGCAGTAGTAAATGAAAGTAATCATATTATTTTTAGTAGAAAATGCAAAGTGTTTTTCTCTTTTTTTCTAAGTAGTATTGTTAAAATGATAGAACTGGGATAAGCCACTTAAGCACCTGGTTTTAAGGAGGATGCTGTTTATATAGATAAATTCAGCCAGAACCCTGGAGATACTAATGAAATTCACCAATTTAGGATAAACAGCTTCAGTATGGATTTTTGATAAGAAAACAGCTGCTCATCTAGGGGTAGTAGTAGCTAAAGTCTGAAGGCCATGAGATTTGTCTGTTCTGGAAGATATGATATGCAAGGAACAGATGGTTAGCATAAATAATTCAAAATCACTCTCCAGTCACTTCTTTGGGTAAAAACAATGTGTTCAACTATGTTTACAAGGTTACTTGGAACTTTATGCATACAAAACTATTTCTGTCTCCATTCCTAGTTTGCTTTCAGCATGCAATTCCCAAACAAAGCACAAATTTTAATAATTTAAAGATTAGTTCTCTAAAATCAGTACAGAAAGAGGCATGGATTGCATTATATAAGAACACTATTTGGATATTATATGGCTTCCCTGGTGTCCCAGATGGTAAAGAATCTACCTGCAGTGTGGGAGACCTGGGTTCAATCCCTGGGTTCAGTAGATCCCCTGGAGGAGGGCATGGCAACCCACTCCAGTATTCTTGCCTGGAGAATTCCCATGGACAGAGGAGCCTGGAGGACTATAGTCCATAGCATCATAAAAGAGTTGGATATGATTGAGTGACAATGGCACCCCACTCCAGTACTCTTGCCTGGAAAATCCCATGGATGGAGGAGCCTTGTCGGCTGCAGTCCATGGGGTCGCTAAGAGTTGGACACGACTGAGTGACTTCACTTTCACTTTTCACTTTCATGCATTGGAGAAGGAAATGGCAACCCACCCCAGTGTTCTTGCCTGGAGAATCCCAGGGACAGGGGAGCCTGGTGGGCTGCCATCTATAGGGTTGCACAGAGTCGGACACGACTGAAGCGACTTAGCAGCAGCAGCAGCAGCAGAGCAACTAAGCACACAGCACACTTATGCATACTATATGTGCAATCACAATTAAATATGTTTATGTCTTCGGTGTAAATTCTATTGAGGTTAAAATGATGTTCACTTACACCGTACATGTTGGTAAGTGAACATGGAAAACTAATATCAATGTTTATAACAATCAACAATAAATAAATGAAACTAACTTTTGCATAGTACTTTATACTTTATAAACATTCTTTCTAGTCTTTCAACTAATTTTTTTTTTAAATTTTATATATAGAATAATTCTTTTTCTCCTATTTCACAGAAGCATATATACCTATACCTGTGTTTATTCATGACTACAAGTCTTAGTGATTCATAATCTCCTTTCTTTTGGTTGACTAACATTTCCCTCTTCATCGTTTCAACCTTTTTGGTATGAAGATGGGTTTCATGAATTTTTTAAACAAATGTTTACCAGACTCTGTATTCTCCTCAATCCTCTACTCCAAAATTCTTCCTCTTTTCACAATGGAACTTCTTGAAAAAAATATATTTGTTTTTTCTCTACTTTCTTTCCATTGCTGCTGCTGCTGCTAAGTCGCTTCAGTCGTGTCCGACTCTGTGCAGCCCCAGAGACGGCAGCCCACCAGGCTCCCCTGTCCCTGGGATTCTCCAGGCAAGAACACTGGAGTGGGTTGCCATTTCCTTCTCCAATGCGTGAAAGTGAAGTCGCTCAGTCATATCCGACTCTTAGTGACTTCATGGACTGCAGCCTACCAGGCTCCTCCGTCCACGGGATTTTCCAGGCAAGAGTACTGGAGTGGGGTGCCATTGCCTTCTCCTTTGGCTACACATCACTAATACCTGTGTATGTGGCAACTGTTCTCAGTCTAAAACGCTTCATATCAGTAACTATTGTGGACAGTGGCCAGGAAGAGTCAAGAGTGAGTTTTTGGCTCTAGATCCTATGGAGGCTTTCAGATCTCCTCTGGCAACTCTTGAGTACCATTCTCTAACCAAGATTTATAAATGTTACAGTTTCTAACCCTATAAAGAAGACATCACCATCAATCAATATGTTATTCTGACCCTGGCTTCAGAGTTTCAGTCATGCTTTCTTGAATAGCAAATTCTATGCCTTGAAGACCACTACATTCTACTCACCTCCAATGGTGCTCTGTCCTCTGCAATCAGCCTGCCATCTTAGTCAGGTATGGCTCCAGGTGAGGCATATAAAGCTAGTCTTCTTACGTGTTATACATCAAAAAGTCAAATTACTTGCCCAACACCACATAGCTATTCAGCTACTGTGAGAGTTAAAAACTTTCTGGGTGATTTACATGAGCTTTGATAGAGTCTGGGAACTATTGCACACACATCTTTCCTCCCAAAATGTTTAAACACATCTCTGTATTCCATCTTGTTTGGTTTATTGTTGTTTCATTGCTTAGTCATATCTGACTCTCTGCAGTCACCATGGATTGTAACCTGCCAGGTTCCTCCTTCCAGGGGATATCCCAAGCAAGAATAATGGAGTGGGTTGCTGTTTCCTTCTCCAGGGATCTTCCCGACCCAAGGATTGAACCCAAGTCTCCTACATGGGCAGGTGGATTCTTTACCACTGAGCCACCAGGGAAGTTGTCATTTGTTTTCCATAGTCAACATTTATAGCAAAAGTTTCCTGAGTCAGAAATTCAACATAGAAGCACACATCTATGTATTGATATTGAGCTATTGAAAGAAAGCTATAGATGACCATCATTAGGGACTTAGGTACTTCAGCTATTACTGCTTCCTGCACCCACAGTGGTTGGTTACATTAAACAATAGTTCAATTTTTGTTTGTTTATTTATATTCTGGAGATGTGTAACATTTGGGAGAATTTTTAGAAAACACTTTTACTTTGTATTTCAGAATCAAATAATTAAATTTAAGCCATCAGTCTTCCTAGGGCAATGCTTAACCCACTGAAAGAAACCATACTATGAATGGAGTCTAATTATTCACCAGGAAAATGTCAAGGGCACTCTTAACTGTGCAATTTCTCTCGCAAACAAACACAAGCAGGGTTAGGCCTAGAACTAACTCATTATCATAATTAACAGAATTATAAATTGTACAATAGCAAACAGGCATATTGTTGCCACTGTTATGCATCCGTTTTGATCTCTTTTCTTCCATTATCCCTGGGGGTATGATGAAATTAAGAATCCAGAAATGTTACCTTGTTCACCATAAAGGCTAACACTGAGCAAGAAGAAGACAAAAGCCCCAGGTCTGGTAAACCAGTACATTTCAGTCCAATTTTATCCCCTTTGACTGTAGTGACTAGTACAGAATCATGCACATGGCACAAGTCAGAACTATAAAGTTCCCATCCATCCATCCATCCATCCATTACTTTTTTCTGTGACATTGGGAAAAAAACATTATTCTTTCTCTCATAGGCTAATCTGGTAGGATAAAATTCTGATGCCGTTGGTATGTACGTGTATGTGTTGGCAGTCATCTTTATCACCAACTGGAGGAAAGCTGTCCAAGATGAAAGTCATAACAAAGAAAAGACGAGATAATAAAGTGGTAGATCCCTGATGATTGCAATCTGCTCCTCCGCTCTAGGTTCATTTTGCTAAAAATGAAAATCTAGCCATATTTCTCCCCCACTCCTATTTTAAAGTCACTTCATTTAAGGCAAAATACAGTATTATTAACATTAAAAATAAACATTCAGTTTTGCTTCAAGATGGTGGAGTGGAAGGATATGTGCTCATCTCCTCCTGCGAGAGCACCAAAATTGCAACTAGATGTTGAACAACCATTGACAGGAGGATGCTGGAACCCACCAAAGAAAGATACCCTACATCCAGAGACAAAGAAAAAGCTGCAGGAGGATGGTAGGAGGGGCACAATCAGGATTAAATCAAATCCTATATCCACTGCGTGGGTGACCCATACACAGGAGAGAAAAAAAAAAATATCAAAGAAGCTCTTCCACTGTTGTGGAGGTTCTGAACCACACATCAGTCTTCCAAGACTGCAGATCTGACAAAAGGACTGAGAATCCCTAGGGAAACTGGCCTTAAGAGCTAGTGATTTGATTATAAGACTCTCAGAGGACTGGGGGAAATAGATCTAAGTCTTGGAGGGCCCAAACAAATTATTGCATGGACCAAGACCCAGTATAAGGAGCAGCGACCCCCACAGGAGACTGAATCAAAACTAACTGCTAGTGCTAGAGGGTCTACTGTGGAAGCATGGGTCAGCAGGAGCTCACTGCAGGGATAGGAGCACTGGAAAATCACTCATGGCATAAATTCTCTAGGAGTTGGTCATTAACCCTATCTTAGAGCCTGTAGATCCCAGGGCTGGATTGCCTCAGGTGAAAAAACTACCAGGGAGAGAGCATAACCCAACCAACCAGGAGATAATTGGATTAAAGCTTTACTGAGCAAAACCTAGCCACAATGGTATTATCATTCACCTAGAACCAGACATCCTGGAATGTGAAGTCAAGTGGGCCTTAGAAAGCATCACTACAAACAAAGCAAAGCTAGTGGAGATGATGGAATTCCAGATGAGCTATTTCAAATCCTAAAAGATGATGCTGTGCAAGTGCCGCACTCAATATGCCAGCAAATTTGGAAAGCTCAGCAGTGGCCACAGGACTGGAAAAGGGCAGTTTTCATTCCAATCCCAAAGAAGGTGAAGGTGAAGGTGAAGTTGCTCAGTCGTGTCCGACTCTTTGCGACCCCGTGGACTGTAGCCTACCAGGCTCCTCCATCCATGGGATTCTCCAGGCAAGAATACTGGAGTGGGTTGCCATTCCCTTCTACAGGGGATCTTCCCGACCCAGGGATCGAACCCAGGTCTCCTGCATTGGAGGCAGACGCTTTAACCTCCCCAATCCCAAAGAAAGGCAATGTCAAAGAATGCTCAGACTACCACACAATTGCACTCATCTCACATGCTAGTAAAGTAATGCTCAAAATTCTCCAAGTCAGGCTTCAGCAATACGTGAACCTTGAACTTCCAGATGTTCAAGCTGGTTTTAGAAAAGGCAGAGGAAACAGAGATCAAATTGCCATCGGCTGGATCATCGAAAAAGCAAGAGAGTTCCAGAAAAACATCTACTTCTGCTTTATTCACTATACTAAAGCTTTTGACTGGGTGGATCAAAACAAACTGGAAAATTCTTCAAGAGATGGGAACACCAAACCACCTGACCTGCCTCCTGAGAAATCTGTATACAGGTCAAGAAGCAAAAGTTAGAATTGGATATGGAACAACAGACTGGTTCCAAATAGGAAAAGGAGTACATCAAGGCTGTATATTGTCACCTTGCTTACTGAATTTATATGTAGTGTACATCATGCAAAATGCCAAACTGGATGAAGCACAAGCTGGAATCAAGATTGCTGGGAGAAATATCAATAACCTCAGGTGTGCAGATGACACCACCCTTATGGCAGAAAGTGAAGAAGAACTAAAAGGCCTCTTGATAAAAGTGAAAGTGGAGAGTGAAAAAGTTGGCTTAAAGCTCAACATTCAGAAAACTAAGATCATGGCATCTGGTCCCATCACTTAATGACAAATAGATGGTGAAACAGTGGAAATAGTGACCAACTTTATTTTTTCTTGGGCTCCAAAATCACTGCGGATGGTGGACTGCAACCATGATATTAAAAGATACTTGCTCCTTGGAAGAAAAGCTATGAGCAACCTAGACAGCATATTAAAAAGCAGAGACATTACTTTGCCAGCAAAAGTCCGTCTAGTCAAAGCTATGGCTTTTCCAGTAGTCATATATTGATGTGAGAGTTGGACTGAAGAATGATGCTTTTGAACTGTGGTGTTGGACAAGACTCTTGAGAGTCCCTTGGACTGCAAGGAGATCCAACCAGTCAATCCTAAAGGAAATCAGTCCTGAATATTCATTGGAAGAACTGAGGATGAAGCTGAAGCTCCAATACTTTGGCCACCTGGTGCAAAGAACTGACTCATTTAAAAAGACCCTGATGCTAGGAAAGACTGAAGGTGGGAGGAGAAGGGGATGACAGGGGATGACAGAGAATGAGATGGTTGGATGGCATCACCAACACAATGGATATGAGTTTGAGTAAGCTCCAGGAGTTGGTGATGGACAAGGAAGCCTGGTGTGCTTCAATATATGGAGTCACAGAGAGTCAGACGCCACTGAGCAAATGAACTGAACTGAACTGAACTGAGCAAGGCCCTACCCACCCGATCAAGACCCAGTTTTTCCCATCGCCAGTCCCCCCATCAGGACTCTTACCCAAGCCTCTTATCCTCAGTCATCATAGGGCAGATAGAAGGAGCACAGCCTCATAGTGGCTGTACAAAAATCATATTACAGACAGGTAATCATTATGAAAAAGCCAAAAGTTATGTAACAAAGGGACAAGATAAATTCCTAGAAAAACAACTAAATGAAGCAACCTTCCAGAAAAAGAATTCAGGATAATAATAGTGAAGATGATCCAGAATCTCAGGAAAAGAATGGAGGCAAAGATTGAGAAGATCCAAGAAATGGACTATACAGTCCATGGAATTCTCATGGCCAGAATACTGGAGTGGGTAGCCTTTCCCTTCTCCAGGGCATCTTCCCAACCTGGGAATCAAACCCATGTCTCCCACATCGCAGGCAGATTCTTTACCAGGTGAGCCACAAGGGAAGCCCAAGAATCCTGGAGTGGGTACCCTATCCCTCCTCCAGTAGATCTTCCCAATCCAGGAAATAAACCAGGTTCTTCTGCATTGCAGGTGGATTCTTTACCAACTGAGCTATCAAAGAAGCCCCTAAGAAATGTTTACCAAAGACCTATAAGAACTAAAGAACAAACAGAGATGAATAATACACTAGTAGGAATCAACATCAGAATAATTGAGGGAGAAGAACAAATAAATGACCTGGGGGGCAGAATGGTGGAAATCACTGCCACAGAACAGAATATAGAAAAAAAAGAATGAAAGGAAATGAAGACAGCCTAAGAGATCTTGGGGCAACATTAAACACACCAACATTTGCATTATAGAGGTCCCAGAAGGAGAATAGAGTGAGAAAGGACCTGAGAAAATATTTGAAGAGATAATAGGTGAAAACTTCCCTAACATGGGAAAGGAAATAGTCAACCACGTCCAGGAAGCACAGAGTCCCAGGCAGAAAAAACCCAAGGAGGAAAACACTGAGACACATAGTAATCAAACTGACAAAAATTAAAAACAGTGATAAAATATTAAAAGGAACAAGGGAAAAGTGACAAATAACATACACAGAAACTCCCATCAGGCTATCAGCTGATTTCTCCGTAAAACTCTACAAACCAGAAGGGAATGGCATGATATATTTAAAGTGATGAAAGAGAAGAACCTATAGCTAAGAATACTCTACACAGCAGGACTCTCTGTCAGATTTGGTAGAGAAATCAAAAGCTTTCCAGACAAGTAAAAGTTAAGAGAATCCAGGACCACCAAACCAGCTTTACAACAAATGCCAATGAATTTCTCTAGGGAGGAAACACAAGAAAAGGAAAAGACTTACAGAAAATAAAGTCAAGTCACTCATTCGTGTCCGACTCTTTGTGATCCCATGGACTGTAGCCTACCAGGCTCCTACGTCCATGGGATTTTCCAGGCAAGAATACTGGAGTGGATTGCCATTTCCTTCTCCAAAAAATCTTCCTGACCCAGGGGTTGAACCTGGGTCTCCCACATTGTAGGCAGGATCTTTTACTGTCTGAGCCACCAGGGCAGTATCTTACAGAAAATAAACCCCCAGAAATTAAGAAAATGTTAATAAGATCATACATCAGTTCAGTTCAGTCAAGCAGTTGTGTCCGACTCTTTGCAACCCCATGAATTACAGCACCCAGGCCTCCCTGTCCATCACCAACTCCTGGAGTTCACTCAGACTCATGTAAATCAACTTGGTGATGCTATCCAGCCATCTCATCCTCTGTCATCCCTTTCTCCTCCTGCCCCCAGTTCCTCCCAGCATCAGAATCTTTTCCAATGAGTCAACTCTTTGCATGAGGTGGCCAAAGTACTGGAGTTTCAGCTTTAGCATCATTCCTTCCAAAGAAATTCCAGGGCTGATCTCCTTCAGAATGGACTGGTTGGATCTCCTTGCAGTCCAAGGGACTCTCAAGAGTCTTCTCCAACACCACAGTTCAAAAGCATCAATTCTTCAGCACTCAGCCTTCTTCACAGTCCGACTCTCACATCCATACATGACTACCGGGAAAACCATAGTCTTGACTAAATGGACCTTAGTTGGCAAAGTAATGTCTCTCCTTTTCAATATGCTATCTAGGTTGGACATAACTTTCCTTCTAAGGAGTAAGCGTCTTTTAATTTCATAGCTGCAATCACCATCTGCAGTGATTTTGGAGCCCAGAAAAATAAAGTCTGACACTGTTTCCATTGTTTCCCCATCTATTTCCCATGAAATGATGGGACCGGATGCCATGATCTTCGTTTTCTGAATGTTGAGCTTTAAGCCAACTTTTTCGCTCTCCTCTTTCACTTTCATCAAGAGGCTCTTTAGTTCCTCTTCACTTTCTGCCATAAGGGTGGTGTCATCTGCATATCTGAGGTTATTGATATTTCTC
>SJYT01005241.1:7308-21167 GCA_006410635.1 Cephalophus harveyi
TTTTTCCATGATCCAGCAGATGTTGCCAATTTGATCTCTGGTTCCTCTGCCTTTTCTAAAACCAGCTTGAACATCAGGGAGTTCACGGTTCACGTATTGCTGAAGCCTGGCTTGGAGAATTTTGAGCATTACTTTACTAGCATATGAGATGAGTGCAATTGTGCGGTAGTTTGAGCTTTCTTTTGCATTGCCTTTAAAACTACAAAACGGGCTCATATGAAAATAAACATTTTCATTAGCAAAAGCTTGCCTGCTTTCAAACAGTTTACAGTGAGGAAGATATTAACATATTGCAACAAAATAGAAGTGCTTATTCCAAAGCATCATATATGTAATACTGAATTGCACATAATGAAACAATTAAAGATTAATTTTATGATCTATAAAATTTACCTCATTAACAAATTAAAGAGTTGTGAAATACACTAATCATGACCTCTTGCTTTGGTCCAAGATCTCAAATATCTATAGTTGAGAAGTTCCTAATTTCCTTTATTTTTTTCAAGGCTATGTGACTGACATCCTGGAGAGTGAAGTTAAGCGGGCCTCAGGAAGCATTACTAGGCAGTTCTATTTCCAGTTTTTTAAGGAATCTTCACACTGTTCTCCATAGTGACTGATTGAAAAAGACACGTGTACCCCAATGTTCATTGCAGCACTGTTTATAATAAGAAGGACATGGAAACAACCATCAGCAGATGAATGGATAAGAAAACTGTGGTACATATATACAATAGAGTATTACTCAGCCATTAGAAAGAATACATTTGAATCAGTTCTAATGAGGTGGATGAAGCTGGAGCCTATTATATAGAGTGATGTAAGCCAGAAAGGAAAACACCAATACAGTATACTAACGCATATATATGGAATTTAGAAAGATGGTAATAATAACCCTGTATGCGAGACAGCAAAAGAGACACAGATGTATAGAACAGTCTTTTGGACTCTGAGGGAGAGGGAGAGGGTGGGATGATTTGGGAGAATGGCATTGAAACATGTATAATATCATATATGAAACAGATCCCCAGTCCAGGTTCGATGCATGATACTGGATGCTTGGGGCTGGTGCACTGGGACGATCCAGAGGGATGGTACGGGCAAGGAGGGGGGTTCAGAATGAACACATGTATACCTGTGGCAGATTCATGTTGATGTATGGCAAAACCAATACAATATTGTAAAATAATTAACCTACAATTAAAATAAATAAATTTGTATTAAAAAAATATAAAACCAGCTTGAACATCTAAAAAAAAAAAAAAAAAGGAAGCATTACTAGGAACAAAGCTAGTGCAGGTGATAGAATTCCTACTGAGCTATTTAAAATCCTAAACGATGGGCTGTTGAAGTGCTGCACTCAATATGCCAACAAATTTGAAAAACTCAGCAGTGGCCACAGGACTGGAAAAGGTCAGTTTTCACTCCAATCCCAAAGAAGGGCAGTGTTAAATTATGCTCAAACTCCCCCAAAAAATGTGCTCATGTTACACGCTAGCAAGGTAACGCTCAAAATCCTTCAACCTAGGCTTCAATAATACATGAACCAAGAACTACCAGATGTACAAGCTGGATTTAGAAAAGGCAGAGGAACCAAAAATCAAATTGCCAACATCTGCTGGATCGTAGAAAATGCAAGAGAATTCTAGAAAAACTTCTGCTTCATTGACTACCCTAAAGTATTTGACTGTGTGTATCACAAGAAACTGTAGAAAATTTTTAAGGGGGTGGGAATACCAGATCACCTGACCTGCCTCCTGAGAAAGCTGCATGCAGGTCAAGAAACAACAGAATCAGACTGGTTCCAAATTGGGAAAGGAGTACATTGAGGTTGTATATTGTAAGCCTGCTTATTCAACTTATATGCAGAGTACATCATACAAAATGCTTGGCTGAATGAATCTGAAGCTGGAATGAAGATTTTTGGGAGAAATATAAAAAACCTCAGATATGCAGGTGATAAACATCCCAATGGCAGAAAGCAAATAAGAATTAAAGAGCATCTTGATGAAAGTAAAAGAAGACAGTGAAAAAACTGGCTTAAAGTTCAACATTCAAAAAATTAAGTTCATGGCATCTTTCCCCATCATTTCATGGCAAAAGATGGGGAAAATCAGTGACAGACTATTATCTTAGACTCCAAAATTACTGTGTTCAATGACTGCAGCCATGAAATTAAAAGACACTTGTTCCTCAGAAGAAAAGTTATGGGTCTGACAAACCTAGACAACATATTAAAGAGCAGAGACATCACTTTGCTGACAAAGGTCCATATAGTCATGATATGGTTTTTCCAGTAATCATGTATGAATGTGAGAATTGGACCATAAAGAAGGCTGAGCACCAAAGAATTGATGCTTTAGAACTGCGGTGTTAGAGAAGACTCTCGTGAGTCCCTTGGACTGCAAGGAGATCAAACTAGTCAGTCCTAAAGGGAATCAGTCCTGAATATTCACTGGATGGGTTGATGCTGAAGCTGATGCTCCAAGACTTTGGCCATTTGATCCAAAGAGTCAACTTACAGGATGAGAAAGGAGATGAGATGGTTGGATGCCATCATCTACTTAATGGATATGAGTTTGAGAAACCTCCAGGATGTGGTGAGGACAGGAAAGTCTACCACGCTGCAGTCCATTAGAGTTGCAAAGAGTTTGACATGACTTAGAAATTCAACAACCACAACGTGACTGAAATTGTCCAAAAGTGATTCTCCTTTACCAGTGGACTTAATCATAAAATATCTAAAGAAATCTTTGAACGTAAATTCCTGATGCTCCAGGTGCCCATAAAATTTCTGAACTCATAGTTGAGACCAGAATAATATGAATTAGGCCAATTATTCTATGACCTCCATCCATAGTTGATCAGGCACTCTGTCTATCAGATCTAGTCCCTTAAATCTATTTTTCACTTCCACTGTATAGTCATAAAGGATTTGATTCAGGTCATACCTGAATGATCTAGTGGTTTTCCCTAGTGTCTTCAATTTCAGTCTGAATTTCACAATAAGGGGTTCATGATCCCAGTCAAAGACAGTTTCCGGTCTTGTTTTTGTTGACTGTATAGAGTTTCTCCACCTCTGGCTGCAAAGAATATAATCAATCTGATTTTGATGTCGGCCATCTGGTCATGTCCACGGGTAGAGTCTTCTCTTGTGTTATTGGAAGAGGGTGTTTGCTATGACCAGTGCATTCCCTTGGCAGAACTCGATTAGTCATTGTCTTGCTTCATTCTGTACTCTAAGGCCAAATTAGCTTGCTACTCCAGGTGTTTCTTGACTTCCTACTTTTGCATTCCATTCCCCTATAATGAAAAAGACATCTTTTTGGGGTGTTAGTTCTAGAAGGTCTTGTTGGTCTTCACAGAACTGTCCAACGTCAGCTTTTTCAGCGTTACTGGTCAGGGCATAGACTTGGAATACCGTGATATTCAATGGTTTGCCTTATAAATGAACAGAGATCATTCTGTCGTTTTTGAGATTTCATCCAAGTACTGCATTTTGGACTCTTCTGTTGACTATAATGGCTTACTTCACTCTGTATAATAGGCTCCAGTTTCATCCACCTCATTAGAACTGAGTCAAATGTATTCTTTTTAATGGCTGAGTAATATTCCATTGTATATATGTACCAGTGCTTTCTCATCCATTCATCTGCTGATGGGCATCTAGGTTCCTTCCATGTCCTGACTATTATCAACAGTGCTGCAATGAACATTGGAGTACACGTGTCTCTTTCAGTTCTGGTTTCTTTGGTGTCTATGCCCAGCAGTGGGATTGCTGGGTCAATAGCAGTTGTATTTCAAGTTTTTTTAAGGAATCTCCACACTGTTCTGCATAGTGGCTGTACTAGTTTGCATTCCCACCAAGAGTATAAGATGGTTCCTTTTTCCCCACGCCCTCTCCAGCATTTATTGCTTGTAGACTTTTGGATCACAGCCATTCTGACTAGTGTGAAATGGTACCTCATTGTGGTTTTCATTTTCATTTATCTGATAATGAGTGATGTTGAGCATATTTTCATGCTTGTTAGCCACCTGTATGTCTTCTTTGGAGAAATGTCTGTTTAGTTCTTTGGCCCATTTTTTGACTGGGTCATTTATTTTTCTGGAATTGAGCTGCAGGTGTTACTTGTACATTTTTGAGATTAATTATTTGTCAGTTGCTTCATTTGCTATTATTTTTTCCCATTCCGAAGGCTGTCTTTTTACCTTGCTTATAGTTTCCTTTGTTGTGCAGAAGCTTTTAATTTTAATTAGGTCCCATTTGTTTATTTTTTGCTTTTATTTGCAATATTCTGGGAGGTGGGTCATAGAGGATCCTGCTGTGATTTATGTTGGTGAGTATTTTGCTTATATTTTCCTCTGGGAGTTTTATAGTTTCTGGTCTAATGTGTAGATCTTTAATCCATTTTGAGTTTATTTTTGTTGTATGGTGTTAGAAAGTGTTCTAGTTTCATTCTTTTACAAGTGGTTGACCAGTTTTTCCAGCACCACTTGTTAAAGAGATTGTCTTTATTCCATTGTATATTCTTGCCTCCTTTATGAAAGATAAGGTGTCCATAGGTGTGTGGATTTATCTCTGGGCTTTCTATTTTGTTCCACTGACCTATATTTCTGTCTTTGTGCCAGTACCATACTGTCTTGAAGACTGTGGCTTTGTAGTAGAGACTGAAGTCAGGCAGGTTGTTTCCTCCAGTTCCATTCTTTCTCAAGATTGCTTTGGCTATTCAAGGTTTTTTGTATTTCCATACAAATTGTGAAATTGTTTGCTCTAGTTCTCTGAAAAATACCATTGGTAGCTTGATAGGGATTGCATTGAATCTATAGATTGCTTTGGGTAGTATACTCATTTTCACTATATTGATTCTTCCAATTCATAAACGATGGACGTGAATCTGAGTGAATTCTGGAAGTTAGTGATGGACAGGGAGGCCTGGTCTGCTGCAATTCATGGGGTCATAAAGAATTGGATACGACTGAGCGACTGAGCTGAACTGAACTGAATTCATAAACATGGTATATTTCTCCATCTATTAGTATCCTCTTTGATTTCTTTCTCCAGTGTTTTATAGTTTTCTATATATAAGTATTTAGTTTCTTTAGGTAGATATATTCCTAAGTATTTTATTCTTTTTGTTGCAATGGTGAATGGAATTGTTTCCTTAATTTCTTTTTCTACTTTCTCATTATTAGTGTATAGGAATGCAAGGGATTTCTGTGTGTTGATTTTATATCCTGCAACTTTACTATATTCAGAGTTGGACTGTGAAGAAAGCTGTGCGCCAAAGAATTGATGCTTTAGAACTATGGTGTTGGAGAAGACTCTTCAGAGTCCCTCGGACTGCAAGGAGATCCAACCAGTCCATTCTGAAGGAGATCAGCCCTGGGATTTCTTTGGAAGGAATGATGCTAAAGCTGAAACTCTAGTACTTTGGCCACCTCATGTGAAGAGTTGACTGATTGGAAAAGACTTTGATGCTGGGAGGGATTGGGGGCAAGAGGAGATGGGGATGACAGAGGATGAGATGGTTGGATGGCATCATGGACTCGATCGACGTGAATCTGAGTGAACTCCGGGAGTTGGTGATGGACAGGGAGGCCTGGCGTGCTGTGATTCATGGGGTGGCAAAGAGTCAGACACGACTGAGTGACTAAACTGAACTGAATTGGATTCTATTTTCTAGAATTGTGTTAAGCATTTTTGCATCTATGTTCGTCAGCAGCATTTTAAAGTCATCATGTTTTAAAATTTGAAACAGCTCAACTCGAATTCCATCACCTCCACTAGCTTCGTTCCTAAGACCCACTTGAATTCACATTCCGGGAAGTCTGGTTCTAGGAGAATAATTCAAAAAACTAACCTCATGGCATCCAGTCGCATCACTTCATGGCAAATAGATGAGGAAATAATGGAAACAGTGAGAGATGTTATTTTCTTGGGCTCCAAAATCACTGCAGATGGTGACTGAAGCCATGAAATTAAAAGACGCTTGCTCCTTGGAAGAAAATCTGTGACCAACCTAGATAGCATATTAAAAAGCAGAGACATTACTTTGTGGACAAAGTGCCATCTAGTCAAAGCTATTGTTTTATCAGTAGTCAAATATGAATGTGAGAGTTGCAACAACCTTATATGGTGACAGATGGTAACTATACTTATAGTGGTAATCATCTTGTAATATACAAAAATAATGAACCACTAATTGTACATCTGAAACTAGTATAATATTGTAAGTAATTTATACTTTTAAATTAAAATCATATAAAAATTAAATATATATATGTGTATGTATATACACACACATATATATGCTAGCTTGTTTTTATTTCTTTCTTTTTTTTTTTTTTTTTAACTACTACTACTACTACTACTACTAAGTCGCTTCAGTTGTGTCCGATTCTTTGCGACCCCATAGACGGCAGCCCACCAGGCTCCAACGTCCCTGGGATTATCCAGGCAAGAATACTGGAGTGTGTTGCCATTTCCTCCTCCAATGCATGAAAGTGAAAAGTCAAAGTGAAGTGGCTCAGTCATCTCTGACTCTTAGTGATCCCATGGACCGTAGCCCACCAGGCTCCTCTGTCCATGGGATTTAAGGTCAGGAAAAACACAAATGATTTTCACATTTTGAAATTGTTGGTCATTTTCCTTATGGTTAAGCGTATGGTCAATTTACTAAATATTCCATGTACACTTGAAAATAATGTGGATACTATAGTTTTGCATAAAGTGTTCTACAAATGCCTATTAGGTCAAATTTGTTAAAAATTTTTTCAGACATTTTATATTTTTATTCATTTTAGGCTAATTTTAGCAGCTAGTGGCACTAGTATTGGTGATACTAGTAGTAAAGAATCTGTCTGCCAGTGCAGGAGACATAAGAGACACAAGTTTGATCCCTGGGTCTGGAAAATCCCCTGAAGGAGGGAACAGCAACCCACTCCAGTATACTTAGTTGTAGAATCTCAAGGACCTGTCTCTTATACACATCTAGATGTGTATAAGAGACAGCACACATATATATGCTAGCTTGTTTTTATTTCTTTTTTTTTTTTTTTTTTTGGTATTTATTCATCCAGTTGAAGCCACAAGAGAAATTAGTTTTTTTCAGAGGAAATCAAAGGGAAATGAGGAGTCAATGTCCAGATTAGTCACACAGATTGTTCATTTCGGTTTCTAGAATAGTACTGCCCAAAATAAACATAATGTAAGCCACATAGATAATTTTAAATTCTGGCAGGCACATTTCTTTCAAATAACTTCACAAATATATATAAAAATTATTTCAATGTGAAACCAATATTAAATATCATTTAAAGTGAAAGTGAAGTCGCTCAGTTGTGTCCGACTCTTTGCGACCCCATGGACTGCAGCCCACTAGGCTCCTCTGTCCATGGGATTCTCCAGGCAAGATACTGCAGTGGATTGCCATTTCCTTCTCCAAGGGATCTTCCCAACCCAGGGATTGAACCCTGGTCTTCTGCATTGCAGGCAGACGCTTTATTGTCTGAGCCACCAGAGAACCAAATATCATTTAAGTATATTTATATTAAATGTTTTCATTAATCATTCTTCAAATTATATAATTTTCACTTGCAGTACATCAGAATGTAAACAATTGACATTTCAATTACTTACTAGCCACTGTGACTTGCTGATATTCAGTCACTAAATTGTGTCTGAAACTCGTGCGACCACATGGACTGTAGCCCACCAGGCTCATCTATCTATGGAATTCTCCAGGCAAGAACACTGGAGTAGGTTGTTATTACTTCTCCAAGAGATCTTCCCAACCCAGGGATTGTACCAGAATCTCTTGCACTGGTAGGCAATTCTTTACTACTGAGCCACCTGGGAAACCCAGCCACTGTGACCAGTGATTGTTTTATTTGATAGTATAGCCCTACAAAACATAGGAAACACTGATGGTCACATATTGTTGAAAATTGTTATTTTAAAAAAAATGACATATTTAAGTTTTCTAAAAGCCAAGCCTTTCTCTTCAAGAAAATTAGAGATACCATGGGAAAATTTCATGAAAAGATAGGCTTCATAAAGGACAGAATTGGCAGGGACCTAACAGAAGCAGAAGATATTAAGAAGAGGTGGTGAGAATACACAGAAGAACTATACAAAAAAGATCTTCACAACCAAGATAATCACGATTGTGGGATCACTCACCTAGAGCCAGACATCCTAGAATGTGAAGTCTAATGGACCTTAGAAAGCATCAATATGAAGAAAGATAGTGGAGGTGATGGAATTCCAGTTCAGTTCAGTTCAGTCACTCAGTCGTGTCCGACTCTTTGCAACCCCATGAATAGCTGCACACCAGGCCTCCCCGTCGATCACCATCTCTCGGAGTTCACTCAGACTCACATGCATCGAGTCTGTGATGCCATCCAGCCATCTCATCCTCTGTCATCCCCTTCTCCTCCTGCCCCCAAAACTTCCAGCATCAGAGTCTTTTCCAAAGAGTCAACTCTTTGCATGAGGTGGCCAAAGTACTGGAGTTTCAGCTTTAGCATCATTCTTTCCAAAGAAATCTCAGGGTTGATCTTCAGAATGGACTGGTTGGATCTCCTTGCAATGCAAGGGACTCTGAAGAGTCTTCTCCAACACCACAGTTCAAAAGCATCAATTCTTCAGCGCTCAGCCTTCTTCACAGTCCAACTCTCACATCCATACATGAACACTGGAAAAACCATAGCCTTGACTAGACGGACCCTTAGTTGGCAAAGTAATGTCTCTGTTTTGAATATGCTATCTAGGTTGGTCATAACTTTTCTTCCAAGGAGTAAGCGTCTTTTAATTTCATGGCTGCAGTCACCAGCTGCAGTGATTCTGGAGCCCAAAAAAATAAAGTCTGACACTGTTTCCACCGTTTCCCCATCTATTTCCATGAAGATCTTTTTTGTACAGTTCTTCCATGTATTCTTGCCCCCTCTTCTTAATATCTTCTGCTTCTTTTAGGTCCAGGCCATTAATGTCCTTTATCAAGCCAATCTTTGCATGAAATGTTCCCTTGGCAGCTCTAATTTTCTTGAAGAGATCTCTAGTCTTTCCCATTCTGTTGTTTTCCTCTATTTCTTTGCATTGATCACAGAAGAAGGCTTTCTTATCTCTTCTTGCTATTCTTTGGAACTCTGCATTCAGATGCTTATATCTTTCCTTTTCTCCTTTGCTTTTCACCTCTCTTCTTTTCACAGCTACTTGTAAGGCTTCCCCAGAAAGCCATTTTGCTTTTTTGCATTTCTTTTGCATGGGGATGGTCTTGATCCCTGTCTCCTGTACAATGTCACAAATCCCATTCCATAGTTCATCGGGCACTCTATCAGATCTAGGCCCTTAAATCTATTCCTCACTTCCACTGTATAATCATAAGGGATTTGATTTAGATCGTAACTGAATGGTCTAGCGGTTTTCCCTACTTTCTTCAATTTGAGTCTGAATTTGGTAATAAGGAGCTCATGATCTGAGCCACAGTCAGCTCCTGGTCTTGTTTTTGTTGACTGTATAGAGCTTCTCTACCTTTGGCTGCATAGAATATAATCAATCTGATTTCGGTGTTGACCATCTGGTGTTGTCCATGTGTAGAGTCTTTCTTGTGTTGTTGGAAGAGGGTGTTTGCTATGGCCAGTGCATTTTCTTGGCAAAACTGTATTAGTCTTTTCCCTGCTTCATTCCACATTCCAAGGCCAAATTTGCCTGTTACTCCAGACGTTTCTTGACTTCCTTCTTTAGCATTCCAGTCCCCTATAATGAAAAGGACATCTTTTTGGGGTGTTAGTTCTAAAAGGTCTTGTATGTCTTCATAAAACCATTCAACTTCAGCTTCTTCAGCATTACTGGTTGGGGCATAGACTTGGATTACTGTAATATTGAATGGTTTGCCTTGGAGACGAAGAGAGATCATTCTGTCGTTTTTGAGATTGCATCCAAGTACTGCATCTGGGACTCTTTTGTTGACCATGATGGTGACTCCATTTCTTCTGAGGGATTCCTGCCCACAGTAGTAGATATAATGATCATCTGAGTTAAATTCACCCATTCCGGTGCATTTTAGTTCGCTGATTCCTAGAATGTCAACGTTCACCCTTGCCATCTCCTGTTTGACCATTTCCAATTTGCCTTGATTCATGGACCTGACATTCCAGGTTCCTATGCAGTATTGCTCTTTACAACATCGGATCTTGCTTCTATCACCAGTCACATCCACAACTGGGTACTGTTTTTGCTTTGGCTCCATCCCTTCATTCTTTCTGGAGTTATTTCTCCACATATCTCCAGTAGCATATTGGAATTCCAGTTGAGTTATTTCAAATCCTGGAAGAAGATGCTGTGAAAGTGCTGCACTCAATATGCCAGCAAATTTGGAAAGCTCAGCAGTGGCCACAGGATTGGAAAAGTTCAGCTTTCATTCCAATCCGAAAGAAACGCAAAGCCAAAGAATGTTCAAATTACCACATAATTGCACTCATCTCACACACTAGTAAAGTAATGCTCAAAATTCTCCAAGCCAGGCTTCAGCAGCACGTGAACCATGAACTTCAAGATGCTCTAGCTGGTATTAGAAAAGGCAAAGGAACCAGAGATCAAATTGCCAACATAAGTGGATCATCAAAAAAGCAAGAGAGTTCCAGACAAACATATCTTTCTGCTTTATTGACTATGCCAAACCTTTGACTGTGTGGATCACAATAAACTGTGGAAAATTCTGAAAGAGATGGGAATACCAGACCACCTAACCTGCCTCTTGAAAAATTTATATGCAGATCAGGAAGCAACAATTAGAACTGGACATGGAACAACAGACTGCTTCCAAATAGGAAAAGGAGTACGTCAATGCTGTGTATTGTCACCCTGCTTATTTAAATTATATGCAGAGTACATCATGAGAAATGTTGGGCTGGAAGAAGCACAAACTGGAATCAAGATTGTTGGGAGAAATATCAATCACCTCAGATATGCAGATGACACCACCCTTATGGCAGAAAGTGAAGAGAAACTAAAGAGCTGCTTGATGAAAGTGAAAGAGGAGAGTGAAAAAGTTGGCTTAAAGCTCAGCATTCAGACAACTAAGATCATGGCATCCAGTCCCATCACTTCATGGGAAATAGATGGGGAAACAGTGGAAACAGTGTGTGACTTTATTTTTCTGGGCTCAAAATCACTGCAGATGGTGACTGCAGCCATGAAATTAAAACATGCTTACTCCTTGGCAGAAAAGTTGTGACCAACCTCAATAGCATATTAAAAAGCAGAGACATTACTTTGCCAACAAGGTCCATTTAGTCAAGGCCTTGGTTTTTCCAGTGGTCATGTATGGATGTGAGAGTTGGACTGTGAAGAAGGCTGAGCACTGAAGAATTGATGCTTTTGACAGAGGATGAGATGGCTGGATGGGATCACCAACTCAATGGACATGAGTTTTAGTGAACTCAGGGAGTTGGTGATGGACAGGGAGGCCTGGCATGCCTCAATTCATGGCAGCACAAAGAGTCAGACATGACTGAGTGACTGAACTGAACTGAAGATCCATGCCTATTTTAATGTTCAGCATTATCATATGCTATTGGTAGAGACACGTCAGCATATAATTAATAATTAGCCTTCATTTTCTCAAGAACATTCTGCCTTTTTTACTTCTGACTTGAGAATGCACGGAATTATATGAGTCAGAAAGGAAACACACAGTAACAGACTGATTGTGTTGGCTACATAACCTGAAGACTTAAATTCTGAGGCAGATGAGTGTTAAGGTAACTGAAAGTCTAAAAATAGTTTAGTGTCAATCAGGGTGAACTTATGACAAAAGCATAGATGCAACAAAGTAAAAGAGCTGTACTACATGGGTAGACAGAGAAAAATGAATGTCTGTAGATTAAATCTTAATAAAAGTTTTTCTAGTATTTCTTTAATACAAAAATAACATATTTCTGTGAGTAATGAAGACAGTCACTCACCAAATTGAAGGCCAATGTCCTACTGAGAGCTATCTGGAGAGGGACAATGGAAACAGATAACAAAGGTTAGTGAATTACCAGTCTTAATCCAAAGACAAGATGAACGTGTGTTCTCAGGAAGTCTGTGGGTGAAGTATGCCAACAAGGGAGGACCAAACAACTTTCCTGAATCCAAGGACAGCAACAACTTTTTTCTCTTTTGAAAACAAAAATAAAAATACCCTGTGGCCCGACCAGACTCTCCTGCAGTGCGGATACAGGTCTACACAGACAACAGTGTATAGACCAGAATGCAAATGACAGCATTTCTTCCCGGTTACAGACAAAAATACACAAGCCTTTTAGTGAATCAGTTCAGTTCAGTCACTCAGTTATGCCCGACTCTTTGCAACCACATGAATTGCAGCACGCCAGTCCTCCCTGTCCATCACCAATTCCCGGGGTTCANAGACAACAGTGTATAGACCAGAATGCAAATGACAGCATTTCTTCCCGGTTACAGACAAAAATACACAAGCCTTTTAGTGAATCAGTTCAGTTCAGTCACTCAGTTATGCCCGACTCTTTGCAACCACATGAATTGCAGCACGCCAGTCCTCCCTGTCCATCACCAATTCCCGGGGTTCACCCAAACCCATGTCTATCAAGTCGGTGATGGCTTCCAGCCATCTCATCCTCTGTTGTCCCCTTCTCCTCCTGCCTTCAATCCATCCTAGCATCAGAGGCTTTTCCAATGAGTCAATTCTTCTCATGAGGTGGCCAAAGTATCGGATTTTCAGCCTCAGCATCAGTCCTTCAAATGAACATCCAGGACTGGCCTCTGTTAGGATAGATTGGTTGGATCTCCTTGCAGTCCAAGGGACTTGCAAGAGTTTTCTCCAACACCACAGTTCAAAAGTATTAATTCTTCAGCGCTCAGCTTTCTTCACAGTGCAACTCTCACATCCATACACACTGCTGCTGCTAAGTCGCTTCAGTCATGTCCGACTCTGTGTGACCCCATGGACGGCAGCCCACCAGGCTCCCCATCCCTGGGATTCTCCAGGCAAGAACACTGGAGTGGGTTACCATTTCCTTCTCCAGTGCATGAAAGTGAAAAGTCAAAGTGAAGTCACTCAGTTGTGTCTGACTAGTAGTGACCCCATGGACTGCAGCCTACCAGGCTCCTCCGTCCATGGGATTTTCCAGGCTAGAGTACTGGAGTGGGGACCACTGGAGAAACCATAGCCTTGACTAGATGGACCTTTGTTGGCAAAGTAATATCTCTGCTTTTGAATATGCTATCTAGGTTGGTCACAACTTTCCTTTCAAGAGTAAGCGTCTTCTAATTTCATGGCTGCAGTCACCATCTGCAGTGATTTTGGAGCCCCAAAAAATAAACTCTGATACTGTTTCCACTGTTGCCCAATCTATTTCCCATGAAGTGATGGGACCAGATGCCATGATCTTCATTTTCTGAATGTTGAGCTTTAAGTCAACTTTTTCTCTCTTCTCTTTCACTTTCATCAAAAGGCCTTTTAGTTCCTCTCCACTTTCTGCCATAAGGGTGGTGTCATCTGCATATCTGAGGTTATTGATATTTCTCCCAAGAATCTTGATTCCAGCTTGTGCTTCTTACAGCCCAGCATTTCTCATGATGTACTCTGCATATAAGTTAAATAAGCAGAGTGACAATATACAGCCTTGATGTACCCCTTTTCCTATTTGGAACCAGTATGTTGTTCCATGTCCAGTTCTAACTATTGCTTCCTGACCTGCATATAGTTTTTTTTCAAGAGGCATGTCAAGTGGTCTGGTATTCCCATCTCTTTCAGAATTTTCCACAGTTTATTGTGATCCACACAGTCAAAGGCTTTGGCACAGTCAATAAAGCAGAAAGAGATGTTTTTCTG
>SJYT01005241.1:37384-54502 GCA_006410635.1 Cephalophus harveyi
TTCTAGCTGCATTGATCTAATTTCACCTTTTTAAAATTGCATTCCTTTGTGTTGGGCTTCCTTGGTGGCTTGGTAAAGAATCTACCTGCAATGCAGGAGACCCAGGTTCAATCGCTGGTTTGGGAAGATCCGCTGGAGAAGGGAATGGCTACCTACTCCATTATTCTTGCCTGGAGAATTTCATGGAAAGAGGAGCCTGGCAGGCTGCAGTCCATGGGGTCACAAAGAGTTGGACAGGACTGAGTAACTAACACTTTCACTTTCAAGATTGTTTTGAGAACAAAAGGGATGCTCAATTTCCATGTTCCAACACAACTTGTTAGTAAATGTTATTTCCCACTTTTCTTTAAGCCTTTTTTGAAAATCATGCCACTGTCATTTATACAAGATTGTCAGAGATCAGATAATATCCCCTTTGGAGATATAGAAGGTTTACAGAAATTTTCATGCTAGGACTGCTGAAGGTTGTTAAAGTACATACACATAAGATCCACCACGTGCAATTCATGAATGCTGTATATCCCATTCACAGATGGTATAAAAAGAATAAAGAAAAAGAAAAATTGTCTACTCTGGAAACTGTTAAGAAACAAGTTTATGAAGCAGTAAGTTTCTATGAAAATGATTGGCCAAATAGTCATCTCTCAGAATAATTTGTATCAGTCTCCTTATTTGGGATTTTAAATTGGTAAAAAAAAAAAAAAATCTCAAATAAGCTTAATTAAGCAACTAACTAAATATATATAGGGGAAGAGAAGCCCCATCATTATGCCAAGATAAGTGATAAAAATGAAAATTCTATATCTGGTGTAGATAGTTTGAAACTGTATAACTCTGGAAATAAAGCCTGGGGCTTGATCCCTGTATAACTTAGCTATTGTGGGTTTGGTTCCAGACCACCACATTAGAGTGAATATGACAATAAAAAAATACCAAAAATATATTTTAGTTTCCCAGTGATGGAAGAGGTATGTGCACATTATACCATAGTTAAGTATGCAATAGCATTGTGTCTAAAAAAATGTGCATACCTTAATTAAAAATTAACTTACTGCTGAAAGATGCTAACAATTGTCTGTATTTTCACTGAGTTGTAATTTTTTGCTGGTAGATATTCATGCCTCAGTGTTGGTGGCTTCTGACTCATGAGGGTAGTTGTTGCTGAAGGTCGGGATGGCTGTGGCAATTTCTTAGTATAAGACAACAGTGAGGTTTGCCACATTAGTAGCATGCCTTTTAATGGTACTATTTAATAGCAATCTAACCACACTAGAACTTCTTTCAAAATTGGGATCAATCCTGTCAAACCCTGCTGTTGCTTTATCAACTAAGTTTATGTAATATTCTAAATTCTCTTTGTTATTTAAATGACCTTCACAGCATCTTTACCAGGAATAGATTCTGTTTGCGGAAATCAATTGCTTGCTTATCCATAAGAAACAACTCCTTATCCATAAAGTTGTCTCATGAGATTGAAGCAATTTACTGCTGTCTTGAGGCTCCACTTCTAATTCTAGTTCTCTTGCTATTTCCATCACATCTGTAGTTATTTCTTCCACTGAAATCTTAAATCCCTCAAAGTCATTCATGAGGGTTGGAATCAACTTATTACAAAGCCCTGTTGATATTGTGACCTCTTCCCAGGAATCACAAATGTTCTTAATGTCATCTAGAATGCTGAATCCTTTCCAGAAGATTTTCAATTTACTGTGCCTGGATCCCTCAGAAAAATCACTATCTATGGTATCTATAGCCTTAAGAAATGTATTTCTTAAATATTAAGACTAGAAAGTCAACATTACTCCTTGACCCATGGACTACAGAATGGATGTTATATTATGTGTTAGCAGGGATGAAAAAAACCTGAATCTAATTATGTATCTGCATCAGAGTTCTTGGTTGACCAGGTGCATTGTCACTGAGCAGTAACATTTTGAATTTTTTTTCCCCTGAGCAGTAGGTCTCAACAATGGTTTTAAAATATTCAGTAGAGCATGTTGTAAACAGATGTACCATCATCCAGGTTTTGTTATTCCATTTATACAGCAAAATCAGGATAGATTTAGTGTAATTCTTAAGGATCCTAGGATCTTCAGAATGGTGAATGAGCATTGACTTCAACTTAATGAGCTATATTAACCCTAACAAGAGTCAGCCTGTACTTTGGAGCTTCTAAGGCAGGAATTGACTCTTCTCTAGCTAGTCCTAAATGGCATCTTCTTCCAATTGAAAATATTTTATTTAGTGTAGCAATCCTCTTTGTTTAATTATTTTAGCTGGATCTTCTGGATAACTTGCCTTAGTTTCTACATTAACACTTTCTGCTTCATCTTGTACTTTATAGAGATGACTTCTTTCTTTTAATATCATTCAACTTCTGCTTGCTTTAATTTTTTTTTCCTTCAGATCTGTCACCTCTCACAACCTTCATAGAATTGAAGATAATTATGACTTTGGCTCTAGATTGCTGCTGCTGCTGCTGCTGCTAAGTCGCTTCAGTCGTGTCCGACTCTGTGCGACCCCATAGACGGTAGCCCACCAGGGCTCCCCCGTCCCTGGGATTCTCCAGGCAAGAACACTGGAGTGGGTTGCCATTTCCTTCTCCAGTGCATGAAAGTGAGAAGTGAAAGTGAAGTCGCTCAGTCGTGTCCGACTCTTAGCGACCCCATGGACTGCAGCCTACCAGGCTCCTCCATCCATGGGATTTTCCAGGCAAGGGTCTGGAGTGGGGTGCCATTGCCTTCTCTGTGGCTCTAGATTAGACTTTCCCTAAAGTCAGAGGATGAGATTGTTAGATAGCATCATTGACTCAAGGGACATGAATTTGAGCAAACTCTGGAGGTAGTGGAGGACAGGGGAACCTGATGTTCTGTGGTCTATGAGTTTGCAGACTTAGGCATGACTTAGTAACTGAACAACAACAGAGAATATTGTGCCCTATTTGATCTTCTATCCAGACCATAGAAGCATTCTCAGTATCAGCAGTAGGCTATTTTACTTTCTTATTATTGATGTGTTCACTGGAGGAGCATTTTTAATTTCCTTAAAGAACTTTTCCTTTGCATTCATAACTAGGCTGTTTGGCACAAGAGGGCTAATTTTCAGCCTATCTTAGATTTCAGCATACCTCCCTCACAGAGCTTAATCTTATCTAGCCTTTGAGTTAAAATGAGAGATATGAAACTCTTCCTTTCACCTGAACACTTAGAGTTCATTGTAGGGTTATTAGCCAACCTAATTTCAATGCCATTGTGTCTCAGGGAATAGGAAAGCATGAGAAGAGAAAGAGATAGTAAAACGGCCAGTCAGTGGAGTGGTCAGAATACACATGTGTATTCATTAAGCTCACCATTTTATAGGGATGTGGTTTGTGGCACTCACAGAGCAATTAAGATAGTACTCTTGAAGATCACTGACCACAGATCATCATAACAAATAGTGCGACCCCATAGATGGTAGCCCACCAGGGCTCCCCCGTCCCTGGGATTCTCCAGGCAAGAACACTGGAGTGGGTTGCCATTTCCTTCTCCAGTGCATGAAAGTGAGAAGTGAAAGTGAAGTCGCTCAGTCGTGTCCGACTCTTAGCGACCCCATGGACTGCAGCCTACCAGGCTCCTCCATCCATGGGATTTTCCAGGCAAGGGTCTGGAGTGGGGTGCCATTGCCTTCTCTGTGGCTCTAGATTAGACTTTCCCTAAAGTCAGAGGATGAGATTGTTAGATAGCATCATTGACTCAAGGGACATGAATTTGAGCAAACTCTGGAGGTAGTGGAGGACAGGGGAACCTGATGTTCTGTGGTCTATGAGTTTGCAGACTTAGGCATGACTTAGTAACTGAACAACAACAGAGAATATTGTGCCCTATTTGATCTTCTATCCAGACCATAGAAGCATTCTCAGTATCAGCAGTAGGCTATTTTACTTTCTTATCATTGATGTGTTCACTGGAGGAGCATTTTTAATTTCCTTAAAGAACTTTTCCTTTGCATTCATAACTAGGCTGTTTGGCACAAGAGGGCTAATTTTCAGCCTATCTTAGGTTTCAGCATACCTCCCTCACAGAGCTTAATCTTATCTAGCCTTTGAGTTAAAATGAGAGATATGAAACTCTTCCTTTCACCTGAACACTTAGAGTTCATTGTAGGGTTATTAGCCAACCTAATTTCAATGCCATTGTGTCTCAGGGAATAGGAAAGCATGAGAAGAGAAAGAGATAGTAAAACGGCCAGTCAGTGGAGTGGTCAGAATACACATGTGTATTCATTAAGCTCACCATTTTATAGGGATGTGGTTTGTGGCACTCACAGAGCAATTAAGATAGTACTCTTGAAGATCACTGACCACAGATCATCATAACAAATATGAAATAATAATGAAAATGTTTCAGTGTTGCAAGAATTAACAAAATGTGAGACTTGAAGGGAGCAAATATTGTTGGAAAAATAGCACTGAAAACTTGCTTGTTGCAGTTCAACTTCTATGTATTTTGTGATAGGAGCTCTGACCATGCCAGATTATAGGCTTCTCATTTGCCTGTGAAATTCTTTTACATATTATTCTTTTATTTTTATCCAAGCTATTGATGTTTATTTAAATATAATCATTTTCATCTTCATTTCTTTTATTTCCTATAAATTTTTGCTTCCCAACAAAATTGAGAGTATTTTCTACTGTATTTTACATCTGTTAAATTCTCCAGAATTTCTTCTCCAGAATTCAGGAGACTGCCATGTACATTTAAACACTTTATAATTGTTGTTCATGAGTTATCCAAGTGGTGAATGAGGGCACTGATGCAATAATAGGACCTTGGTGATGATAATATATTTATCTATTTTAGCTGTCATAATAGCAAATCAGTTTTTGTTGAATCTGACAAATTATGTTACAATGGATGAGTCTCAATATGAATTGGGATTAGTAATTTAGAAGAGATCAGTGTTATTCAGGCCTATAATTTTGGGGAAAAGTTATTATTATTATTTTTTGCTTCCATCTTTTATCACTTTCACCTATACTTTTTTCTGTATACAATTGCAAATTTTATGTCCTCGTACCTGTGTTTCTTTAAAAATTTAATATATATTTCATTAAAACTAAAGTATATATTCTCTTCAATATATCAAATATGTTTTTTCCCTCATCTGGGGGTGAATAAATTTCATTAACGATGATATCATATTCAGTTCATAGTTACATTTATCCTTATTTTTCTTTTATACAAAGAACAGATTGCAAAAGACTTTATGATCTCATTGTTCATGCTCAAGGCTTTTCTTCACAATTGGTGGTTCACACACATCAAGGAATATTGAAATTCATTTTCCTGATGACCCTTGTCTTTTGCAATAAGCCATATCACTTTTAGCTTACAGTGCAGAGATAAAAGTGATTGGCAGAAAAGACAACCATTTACCATTTAGATGAAGGACAAAGTCATAGTTTCAAAAATGTTAGCTACCACTGGAAAATAGTATTTGCTTGTAGAAATAAAGCATTGAAAAATCAAAAGGTAATGTAGTTTAACTTACTATTTTTATAGACAGGTCTCAAAACTACAAACAAAGAAAATAGTTATGTTTAAGAAATTTGCAGAGTTCATTTTAAATATGCCCATTGTTTGTAAAAATACAGACTAAGTAGGTTAAATCTGTACTGCTTGTTTACCTCAGAATATTTGAGAAGAGTCAGAAGCATCTAACTTCATATTTTATTATTAGCTATTTGATCTTGACAGTTACCAGTACATTTTATCAATGTCCCCATCTAGAAAATAGAGGTGATTATAATAATCTTATATAAAGGATGTATAAATCCAATTAACTTATTCCTAAAGATAATTTGCACTTTGATTAACAAATATATCCTCAATAAATGTCAATCTTCCGTTCAGTTCAGTCGCTCAGTCGTGTCCGACTCTTTGCGACCCCATGAATCGCAGCACGCCAGGCCTCCCTGTTCATCACCATCTCCCGGAATCTTAATGATAACAAATTAAAGTTTTAAGAAGAACAAAAAGCTTACAGTAAATCCATTTCTATCCTACTTTGTTACTGAAAGTACATGCTAGTGAACTTCTAAAACCCTAATTATGACCACGGACATTTAAAATCACCAAACTAAGTCATTCAGCTTTGATTCTTCCAGGAATATTGGGGCTTCCCTAGTGGCTCAGATGGTAAAGAATCTGCCTGCAATGTGGTTCCTGGGTTGGGAGGATCCCCTGGAGTATGAAATGGCAAACCACTGCAATAGTGTTGCCTGAAGAATTCCATGGACCAAGGAATCTGCTGGGCTATATATAGTCCATGGGGTTGCAAAGAGTCAGACATGGCTGAGACACTGATGCACACACAGTCATATTATACTCTTAGAATTCTTATTTAAAAGGTGAAACGTCAGGAACATTTCTACTCAATCATAAAAAAATCTTGATATAATTATAAAAATGACATTATCAATGTAAAGAAAGAAAGAAAAATATAAGCAAAGAATAATTGTCTAAACCCTAGATCTATGCTTTGCTCAGTTAAAACTGGAAACACCATTAAAACCATCTTCAAATAAGTAACCTTCATATGTTGCCTTGTTTATTGAAGACTGTACTCATCATAACTTTAGGCTGCAGAAAAATACAATAATTTTTCAAAACAGTTCACATGCTGTAAAATGTGGAGTATTTTTAATAGTCTGACATAAGATAAACCATAATTCATACTTCTTCATTTAAAAAAAAAATTAAACTGTCAATACATTTCAAAATATATAAATCAAACTTCATATAATCCGATCTTGTATAATTGTATTTTCTGAATGGTTTTTATTTAACATGTCAGAATCATGTGAATGGCTTTTTAAAAATTTCCTTTCCTTATAGCCCATCATTAAATTTACTAACATAAAACAAAGGGTTGGGGCTCAAAAATCTGTGATTTAAACTATCTCCCTAGGTGATTCTTATGCACAAAATAGATTGAGCAAGAATGAGCATTATTTCTCCTAAAAAGATAAAATAACAATTAAAAACATGTGATTAAATTTATATTTATTTATGTGTAGTTTCTAATACTCTGAAATAATATCATGTATGCTAGTTGGCAATATTTTAAGAAAAAGAAGTATATCTTTGTGTTCAAATGTTTGCGTCAATATTAGTAAATGCTAAACAAAAATATTTTAAATCTCTTCTTCTAGAGTCACTTCAGTCATGTCCTGATTCTTTGCAACTCCACCCCCACCCCCCATGGACTGTAGACTGCCAGGCTCCTCTGTCCATGGGATTGGATATTTTTAATAATTAACTGAATTTGCTTTACTAAATATTCCCAATCCAATGTCTTGGGAGAGAAAGCATTTTCAAATGTTTGAAGCTTATATCTTGAATTTATGTTTCTTCTCTCTCTCTCTTTTTTTTTTTTTCATGTGCTTCTCTTGTTGGGGGAAGGTCTGTTTAGTGTTTAGTGAGCTGAAAACAGTCTCATTCAGAATGAAAACCATTTCATTCTAACAGTCAGGAGTAAAAGATAAGTAATCAGAAATAAAATATATAATATTATTCCAGACTTTCTATTTGGGATAGTAAGTGCAAGAAACAAACTATCATTGATATAATAGGATCAATTCATCCATCTAAAATGAGAGAATAATTTAATTCATTTTTATCATATGAATATATGTTTTAAAATTTAACCTCATGAAAGATTTTATGAAATTAATGGAGATATAAATACAACTGTAGGTACAGTTAATATATGAGAAAAATGATAAAGTATGACATTTACTAGGGAATGATAGTTTGATGATGTCCAGACAAAGAATATGAATCACTTTAAACATGGAAAAATGAACATTTAATAAAAGACAAAAGCCACATTTAGTAGCTAACACTGTCAGGCATATAAAATGAGTTGCTGGAGATTAATTGGGAAACAAAAACTGGAGTGCAGTGACTTCAGAAAAAATATACTTTTCAGAAGTGCAGTGAGGCACATGAGAAAAATAATATGGAGAAACACCTGTGTGAATTCGTGAATTAAAAACTGTTAGTCTCTTTATCTGAAAGGCAAAATGTCCTCAAGAAAATATTTCCAAGGGCAAAATCCAATTATTAAAATATATGTAATAATATATGTTCTCAGATAAATATAAATTAATTTTCATGAGCATGTATCTGAAAGTTGCTCAGTCATGTCTGACTCTTTTTGACCTCATGGACTATACAATCCATTGAATTCTCCAGGCCAGAATACTGGAGTAGGTAGTCTTTTCCTTCTCCAGGGAATCTTCCCAACCCAGAGATCAAACCCAGGTCTTCCACATTGCAGGTAGATTCTTTACCAGCTGAGCCACAAGGGAAGCCTAAGAATATTGGAGTGGGTAGCCTATCCCTTCTCCAGTGGATCTTCCAAACCCAGAAATTGAACCTAGGTCTCCTGCATTGCAGGTGGATTCTTTACCAACTGAGCTGTCAGGTAAGCCCATGAGTATGTATAAGTACAGAAGAAAAGAACATAAGCCAATTGTTTAAGAGTTACTTGTTTTATTTTGTTATTTTTGCCAAAATCCCTCTAAAATATCTGTGTAATACACTGTTTTACTTACCTAAAATTTCACTATGCAGAATGAAATCACATATTGTTTTTGTGGTAGGCTGAATAATGACCCTTCCTAGTGTTCATGTTCTAATCTTCAGATTCTGTGAAGTGGACCCTGGCAAAAGATGTCTTGTGGGTATCATTAAGTTAAGGATCTTGGATGAGAAGATTTTTCTCTGGATTATTTGGGTTGATCTGATGTAATCCTAGGATCCTCATAAGAAAACAAAACAAAAAAAGTAAAGTAGAAGCAAACAATAGAAAATTAAAAGCCTAGACAGAAAAGCTGGGGGATGAGTTTTGTTTCATTTGCTGTTTGTTACTTTGAAATTAGGACATTTGAAATTGTCTGTGTATATTGGGCAATTTAGGGCTTACATCTTACCTAGTGTCATCTTACCTAGTGACATGAATGTTCTGCAGAAGATATCTGTTCAGAAAAATAAAGGTCTAAGAATACTTTAAGATTTCTCCTTTGTCTGATCTCTAGGTTTAGTTCAAGCAGAAAATGAAGACTAAAGCATAATTGCAAATGACCTGAATATATATTGAAGGAGGCAATGTGTATTTCATCAGAGAACCAATCTGGAAAGAGTGAGTGAGAGTAGGTCTTATTTTGTTTTGTCTTGTTAGAGTTTTCTTATCTCTCTCTCTCCCTTGGCATTCAAGGAATTCAAGGAAATTTCTGTCAATAGACTAAAAATGGAATACAGATTTCAGATGACATTCATAGTAAAGAATACAGATTAAAAAAAAAAAAAGTTAAACAGCTACACCTTAGAGCAAGCAACAAATAAAAGCATTTAGAATGCGAAGAATATAATATCTACAGTTGCCCATTAGTTTATTTGAAATGCCCACTTTATAAAAACAACCAAAGATGAAATGTGCAAATAAGCAAGAGAGTATGTTAATTGGATTTAAAAGAGTAACAAACTGTATCAATGGTATTACAGGCTTTAGATTTACTAGACAAAGACTTTAAACCAAGTGTTCAACTATACACAGAGATCTGAAGGAAAGCTTTGACAAATATCTAAAGGAAAATTGGTGACCCAACCAATAGAATATTTTAGAGAGATGTAAATTATGTAAAAAATGGAACCAGGAAGGATTTTTTTTAGCTGGAAAATACAAGACTGAAATTAAAAACTCACAGGAGAATTTCAAGACCTGATTAAAGAATCAGGAAACTGAATCAGGAAACTTAAGAATCAGGAAACTTAAGAATCAGGAAACTTAAAAGAAAGACCATCTGAAATTATGCAGTCTAAGGAAGAGAATGAAAAAAGAATGAAGAAAAGACAGACCTAAGAAATCTATGAGACAATAACATATCAACATATACATAATGAGTGACTCAGTAGGAAAGGAAAAAGAGAAAAGGACAGAAAAATGTACTTAGACAAATAATGACCTCATATCCTCAAATTATATAAAAGGCACAAATCTACATTTGCAAGAAATTCAAATAAATGATTCTGAAAGCAATTATTCATATGCAATTGTTCCTGAATAAAATAGTTAATTTGTCTTCAGAAAACCATGGAAGCCATAAGACATCAGTATAAAATATTTAAGGTGAGGAAAAACAAAAACTGTTGATTTTGAATTCTATACCACTAAAATATCCTTCAATATAGGAAAAATTATGATATTAGATATAAGTGAAAATTTAGAAATTTTGTCCATGGTAGACCTATCCTATAAGAAATCCTAAAGGGGTACTCACAGTCAATACAATAAAAATGATGCTATGCAGTGTGTGTGTGTGTGTGTTTGTGTGTGTGTGTGTGTGCGTGTGCTTAATGAAAGAATAGCACAAGTAACTGCATAGGTAAATATTAAGGTAAGTAGTATGATTATTTTACATTTTAAGCTCTATGATTTTTTACTATATAGTTAAAATGCAAATCCACACAAAATTTGTAAATCTGTGTTAATGAGCACAGAGTTTATGAATATATAAATTGTAACAGTAACAACATAAGGATGGTACAGTGTGTCTATATGAGTAGAATTGTATGCTATTGAAGGTATATTATATCAATGTGAACAGGATTGTTATAAATTTAGGATGTTAACTAACTAAATTCCCAGAATAACCACAAAGGAAATGTCTGGAAAATACATAAAAAAGGAAGTGGGAAGAGTATCAAACATGCACCCGACAAGAAAATCAAGCACAAAGGAAGACAGTAATTGAGAAAATGAGCAAGAAATATAAGACAAACCAAAACCAAATAATTAATTATAGAAATACTCTTATCAGTAATTACTTTAATGTAAATACATTAAACTCATAAATTGAAAGACAATCACTAGTAGAATGAAAATAAAATATGATCCAACAAAATATCTATGAGAGACTCACTTTGTTTATAATAGCCAGGACATGGAAGCAACCTAGAAGTCAATCAGCAGATGAATGAATAAGAAAGCTGTGGTACATATACACAATGGAGTATTGCTGCTGCTACTGCTGCTAAGTCTTTTCAGTCATGTCCGACTCTGTGCGACCCCATAGACGGCAGCCCACCAGGTTCCGCTGTCCCTGGGATTCTCCAAGCAAGAACACTGGAGTGGGTTGCCATTTCACTCAGCCATTAAAAAAAATACGTTTGATTCAGTTCTAATGAGGTGGATAAAACTGGAGCCGATTATACAGAGTGAAGTAAGCCAGAAAGAAAAACACCAATACAGTATACCAACACATATGTATGGAATTTAGAAAGATGGTAACAGCAAAAGAGACACAGATGTGTAGAACAGTCTTTTGGACTCTGCGGGAGAGGGAGAGGGTGGGATGATGTGGGAGAATGGCATTGAAACATGTATAATATCATATAAGAAATGAATCGCCAGTCCAGGTTCAATGCATGATACTGGATACTTGGGGCTGGTGCACTGAGACGACCCAGAGGGATGGTATGGTGAGGGATGAGAGTGGGGGGTTCAGGATGGGGAACACATGTATACCTGTGGCAGATTCATGTTGATATATGGCAAAACCAATACAATATTGTAAAGTAATTAGCCTCCAATTAAAATAAATAAATTTATATTAAAAAAAAAGAAAATAGGTTGAAGTTGAAATGGTGAATAAAGATACTCCATATAAGTAGAACAGAGGTGGTTATAAATCAGCATATAAGGCTTAACAAACAACAGTAGAATATATATTCTTCTCAAATGAACATGGAAAGTTATTCAAGAAGCATCGTATACTAAGCCACAAAGCAAGTCTTAACAAGTATAAAAAATTGTAATTATGCAATGTATTTCCTTCTACAAATATGCAATTAATCTACAAGTCAGTAATAGAAAGAAAACTAGAAAAAACAAACCCAAATATGTGGGAAATAAAAAGAACACTCTTTAAGTAGTCAATAGGTCAAATAAGAAATCACAGGTCAACAGTAAAACATCTTGAGATACACAAAAATGAAGACACAGCATACCAGATTTTATGGGATACAGTAAAAACCGTGCTCAGAGAGAAATTTAAAGCTGGAATATGTTGAAAGATGTCAAATCAGCAACTAACTTTATGCCTTAGAGGAATGAAGAAAAAAAAAAACAGAACAAATCTAACAGTAAATAGGTTTGGCCACCTGATGCAAAGAGCCAACTCATTGAAAAAGACCCTGATGCTGGGAAAGATTGAAGGCAGGAGGAGAAGTGGGGTAACAGAGGACAAGATGGTTGGATGGCATCACTGACTCAATGGACATGAGTTTGAGCATACTCTGAGAAATAATGAAGAAGAGGCTACGGTCCATGGGAGTGCAAAGAGGCAGATACAATTGAGTGACTGACTAACAACAGTAAATAGAGGGAAGGAAGCAATAAAGATTAGAGCAGAAATAAACTAACTAAAAAATAGAAAAGTAGCAGAAAAAAAATTACATTTTTTTAAGATTAACATAATGGCACCCCACCTCAGTACTCTTGACTGGAAAATCCCATGGATGGAGGAGTCTGGTAGGCTGCAGTCCATGGGGTCGCTAAGAGTCGGACAGGACTGAGCCACTTCACTTTCACTTTTCACTTTCATGTTTTGGAGAAGGAAATAGCAACCCACTCCTGTGTTCTTGCCTGGAGAATCCCGGGGATGGGGGACCCTGGTGGGCTGCTGTCTATGGGGTCGCACAGAGTCGGACACGACTGAAGTGACATAGCAGCAACATAATTTAAAACTTTTTAACTAGCTTTACTTAGGGAAAAATAAACCTCAAATAGCTAAAATCTGAGATGAAAGTGGGGACATAAATATGATCATTACAGAAACAGAATTGTAATTGGATACTCTGGATAGTTATACAACAACAAGTTAGATAATCTAGGTAAAGTGGACATATTTCTAGAAATAAACAAGTTACCAAAATAGACTCAACAAGATACAGAAAATACTATCCATCTCATTCTGCAAACCCCATATTAAACTGATACTGAAACCATCTGAATTATGGAATATTCTCAGCAAAATAGGGAGGAAATTTTGATACACAGTAAAGCTTGGATAATCCTAAGAGGCATTGCACTGTATGAATGAAATAATTTTTAAAGGATCACATATTGTAAAATTGTGGACAAGTGGTGGTGTGACCCTATAGGGTTGGCATAAGGGAGATTCTGTGGTAATAGAATAGCTCTGTAACTGGACTGCAACGGTGGTTACTCAGACCTTCTAGGTAAAAGATGATAAACCTGGTATATCTATGTTTCTCCAGAGAAATGGAACCAATAAGATCTGTGTGTGCATGTCTGTGTGTGTGTATGTATCACACATGCATGACAGAAAAGAAAGAAAAATTTATTTAAGGAATTGGCTCATGCAATTATGAAGACTGACAAACCCCAAATCTGTATAGAGTAGATTGGCAGACTGGAGATCCAAGGAAGAGGTCATGTTGAAGTTCGAGTCTGAAGGCCCTATAAATGCCATCTTTTCCCTCTAAAAGTCTGTCTTTGGTTTTGTTGAGGATTTTAACTGATTGGAATCCCACACACGTTGGGAAGGGCAGTCTGCCTTATTCAAAGTAGGTTTAAATGTTAACCTCATCCAAAAATACTCTCAAAGAATCATTCAGAATAATGTTTGACCAAATATCTAGGCACTGTTTTCTAGTCAAGTTCACACATCAAAGTAATCATCACAAGTTCATTCCTTGCTAACTTGGCACCCATATGCACAACCTTAAACCATAATTAATCTCCAAATAAATAAAAAGATCAAGTCCGTACTTGCATCTACCATGATACAACTATCTTCTATACAAATAAAGATACATTAATTTTTTCTCCCTAGAAGAGAATGAAAAGTTCTTTGAGATGTATACTCTTCTCCTTGATATCCCATAAATTAAATACTGTGATGTAAAATTGACAACACTTAAAAAGTTCCATATAATGTATATATACATATATATATATATATATATATATATATATATATGCCATTTGTGTCATAAACACTTCATTGTATTTTGGCATGTTAATTTAAATGAGAGAAGATGAGCAGGGAGGATAATTTAAAAAATTTAGTTTTATTATATCATTAAGACCTTTGTTTTCTCCACATCACACCACATAATACTGGTAAGCATAACATTTATATGTTAATCATGTTCCAATCACTATTTTAACCTGTGCTATTGCTCACTTCAGCACCAAACTTGAAATTTTCTCTAATCTACCTTCTTGTAAATACTAATCATCCCTCAGGATAAAGCTTAAACCCACTTTCAAGCTCAAGCCATAGTATTCTATTTTTGAAAACTCTCTTCTCTTATTATTTGCATATAACATTGATATTTGAAATATCCTGTCTTTGTTGATACAGTCGGGAATGTAATGTGCCTATTTCATTGGGAATGAAAATGTGCCTGTTTTCATATATACATATACACATATGCAAACTCCAAGAGTTAGTGATGGACAGGGAGTCCTAGAGTGCTGTGGTCCATGAGGTTGCAAAGAGTCGGACACGTCTGAGTGACTGAACTGAACACATATGTAATTTTCCCTCCATTATTGCATTTGAGGGTGGTTTAGTCGCTAAGTCATGTCCAACTCTTGTGACCTCATGGATGTAGCCTTCCAGGCTCCTCTATCCATGGGAATCTCCAGGCAAGAATATTGGAATGGGTTGCCATTTCCTTCTCCAACATTGCATTTAGGAACTATGTAATATGTAGCCAGGTATTTCCTTGTTAGAGACATAATTGTGACAGTATTATATCCCATTAATTTCCTAGGGCTGTTACACAAAGTAAAGTAAACTTGGAGGCATAAAACAACAAAAATATATTCCCTCACTGTTCAGAGAGTAGGGCATTTGAAATCAAGATGTTTGCAGGGTTGGTTTCTTCCACAGGCTCAGAGGAAGAGTTTTTATGATTCTTTCTCCTAACTTCTGCTGTTTGCTGGCAAGGCTTGACATAATTCACTGCCTCAGTCTTCTTATGGCTTTCTTCTTTGTATGTCTGTGTGTCCTTTGCCTTTCTTACATAAAAACACAAGTTATTGGAGTAAAAGCCCACCTTAATTGTATGCCCTTACAGCAGCTTAAAAGTATCTTCAAAGACCTCACTCTAAATAAAGTTGCATTCTGAGTTTCTATGTAACCTTGAATTTGAAGGGATGCTGTTCAATCTCCTGCAAAGTATCATTTAGTTAATGGTTAATTGATGTGGCTTCCCTGGTGGCTCAGACAGTAAAGCTTCTGCCTGAAATACAGGAAACCTGGGTTCAATCCCTTGGTTGGGAAGATCCCTGGAGAAGGGAATGCCTACCCACTCCAGTATTCTTGCCTGGAGAATTCAATAAATAGAGGAGCCTGGCAGCCTACAGTTCATAGGGTTGCAGAGTTGAATATGATCGGGTGACTGGTACTAACTCTACCATAGAACACTACTAAGTCCATATTTATCAGTACTATTTGACTGATTTTTAAGCATCTGTCAGCAATGCAGGAGACTCGGGTTCAATCCCTGGGTTGGGAAGATCCCTGGGAGAAGGAAATGTCAACCACTCCAGTACTGTTGCCTGGAAAATCCCATGGACAGAGGAGGCTGTCCATGGGGTCACAAAGAGTCGGACACAACTGAGTGACTTCACAACCACAATCACAATCCATTTACAAAAACAAAAGAAAAATGTGTCCTTCATCTAATTTTTTAAAACAACTTACATTCTTTATGTTTATGCAGTTCTTATTATATCATTAATTTGCACCAAGAATTAATATATTTCATTGTCCCAAAATCATTGTTATTTTTTAAACTACTGAAATGAATTTTTTGTTTAGAGTCTTAATCTTCCTGTGTTTGCATTAATTATTACTTCATATTTAGGTTGGCAAATGTCACCTTACTTTTAACATGAAATTAATACAGGGGATAAAGACATAAAGTTATGTACAAAGCATTTCAATATTAAAAGTATTTAAAAGGCCCTTGAACTGTAAGGAGATCAAACTGGTCAGTCCTAAAGGAAATCAATCCTGACTATTCATTGGAAAGGCTGATTCTGAACATGAAACTCCCATATATGGCCACCTGATACAAAGAATTGACTCCTTGGAAAAGACCCTGATGCTGAGAAAGATTGAAGGCAGGAGGAGAAGACGATGACAGAGGACAACATGGTTGGATGGCATCACTGACTCAGTGGAAGTTTGAGCAAGCTCCAGGTGTTGTTGAAGGAGAGGGAAGCCTGGCATGTTGCAGTCCATGGGGTTGCAAATAGCTGGACATGACTGAGCGACTGAACAACAATAACTTCCATATTATACATCTTTCAGTTTAGAGAATTTACTCTCTAGAAGCAAAGTTAAACCAAATCATACTGGTTAGAGAGAGTTAGGAGGCATCCTAGTTCAACACCGGTACACACTACAGGCTTTGAAAGAGGAAGAGTAGAAAGCACGATATCAACTACTCATAGAATGCACTGTAGTAGTCATCTGTGTGCCATTCAGGATTATTTCAACTAATTTTTGCTAACATTTTCTGAGGAGAGTAGGTGATGGACAGAGAGAAAAATAGGAAGAGAGACAGACAGATGGAAAGAAAGATAGATATTGAGGGAATAAAGATGGATATTGAGAGAGGAAGAGAGGAAAAGAAGGTGGTAAAATCAAAATATAAGGCCATTTTTACACCAGTACTACTATAAATTTATAGCCTTCCTATAGCCAATCAATATCAGAACTGTGGCTATCAATCTGATTTAACTGGTGGTTCAGCACATTTTGAATTATATGCTTTGCCAATTAATTAAAGCCTCTACCTTATTTACACACAGCAATAAATATTTTACTAACTCTGTAATACTTAAAGACTACAGTTTCATTTTGAGATAAGTTGGAGGGAGTGATATTGAAACTGAAGCTCCAATGCTTTGGCCACCTGATGTGAAGAACTAACTCATTGGAAAAGACCCTGATGCTGGGAAAGATTGAAGGCAGGAGACAGCAGAGGATGAGATGGATTGCATCACCAACTCTATGGACATAAA
>SJYT01005241.1:65519-84762 GCA_006410635.1 Cephalophus harveyi
TTTTTTTTTTTTTTTCAAATTTATTTGAAAATGATTTTGATGAGAGCAGAAATTTTAAATTTACTTGTAAGCTTTGATTTCCCCTCTATGTTTCTCTAATCTACCATGAAAGAAAAATAACCCTGAATCCAGAATAAGGAACCAAATAGAATAGATTTGAACTCATATAAGCCTGGGAAAGCCATCAGGGTCATACCTGACCCATATATAAATGACCAAAAATATGTTTTAAGGTGTTGAGATTTGGAGTTTGATTTTTATGCACTATTGCTATGAAATTAATATGGAAACAATGAATACTAGTCAAAAATCTCAAGAGACTTTCAGTGTAAGCAGACTATGTACCATAATAGTCCTACCCAGGACCTACATTCCTTTTTCTAACAGTGTTACATTTGTCCCTCACTCATTACTTCCAGTGTTTAAACAAAAGCCGGTTTATGTGTGTATGTCTCTGTGTGTGTGTATATATATATACACATATATATTAATGTACTATATATTTACATATATATAAATTAAAGAAGAAATACACTAATTTTTTTCTTGTTTAGTTCAATCAAATTGTAGAAAAAAAAATTAACAAAAACATCCTGCATTTCTCTCTTCTTTTCAGTACAATCATAAAGTGAAAAATTGTGAGAGAAATTTAAGAAAATTCAATTCACAACTATAGGGGAAATTTCTACATTTTTATCATTAATATAATTGTTGGCTACGTATTGCTGTTATAACCATAGTCTCTTAAATCCCTGATTTCTAAAAGATAATTTTAAAAATGTTCTCCTTATAAATGTATTCATCAGATAGTACTCAACTAATTACCCAAACTCAGTACATGAATCATTAAATTAATTAAATAAGGAGGCTGTTAGATTGGTATGGCCTATGTAAGCAAACAAAAATCTAAACCTGTAAGTGCCTCAAGGTTTTGAAATCAAAGCCTAGGTCTATTCAATCACAAATATAGACAACTACACTGTAAGCTATAGGCAATCAATTATTTCCTACTTTGTGTCTGCCTTTTCTCTGTAATTTTTTTTCCTAGAGCTCCTATGGATAGAGTGCTCCTAACCACTTCCGGTTGGGCACTGACAAATTCTAAGAAATTTCTGCTAAATAAACCTTTAACACTTGTAATATGCTTCAGTTTATCTTTTACAAGTAATAGTATCATTAATCATCAGGGATATATAAATCAAAATCACAATAAGCTGTCACCTCACACCTATCAGAATGTCTATCATCAAGCAAATGTTGGCAAGGATGTGGAGAAAAGGGAGCCCTCCTACAGTTTGTTGGGATGTAAATTGATGCAGTCACTATGGAAAACAATATGGAGATTTCCAGAAAAGTAAAAATAGAACTACCATATGATCCAGCAACTTCTCTCATGGGTACATATCCAAAGAAAAGGAAAGCAGTAATTGGAAAACATTTACACATCCCAGTGTTCATAGTAACATTATTTCCAATTGCTAAGACATGAATGTAACCTGAAAGTCCATTAGCAAAAGAATGGGTGAAACTAATGTTTCAGTTCAGTTCAGTTCAGTCGCTCAGTCTTGTCTGACTCTTTGCGACCCCATGAATCGCAGCACGCCAGGCCTCCCTGTTCATTACCATCTCTTGGAGTTCACTCAGACGCACATACATCGAGTCAGTGATGCCATCCAGCCATCTCATCCTCGGTCGTCCCCTTCTCCACCTGCCCCCAATCCCTCCCAGCATCAGAGTCTTTTCCAGTGAGTCAACTCTTCGCATGAGGTGGCCAAAGTACTAGAGTTTCAGTCACTCACTCATGTCCAACTCTTTGAGACCCCATGGAACGCAGCAAGCCAAGCTTCCCTGTCCATCACCAACTACTCCCAGAGCTTGCTCAAACTCATGTCCATTGAGTCGGTTATGGCATCTGACCATCGCATCCTCTATCATCCCCTTTTCCTCCTGCTTTCAATCTTTACCAGCATCAGGGTCTTTTCCAATGAGTTAGTGCTTTGTATCAAGTGGCCAAAATATTGGGGTTTCAGCTTCAGCATCAGCCCTTCCAATGAATATTCAGGACTGATTTCCTTTAGGATTGACTGATTGGATCATCGTGTGGTCTGGGATTCTCAAGAGTCTTCTCCAACACCACAGTTCAAAGGCATCAATTTTTCAGCACTCAGCTTTCTTTATAATCCAACACTCACCTCCATACTTAACTACTGGAGAAAAACATAGCTTTGACTAGATGGACCTTTGTCAATAAAGAATGTCTCTGCTTTTTAATACACTGTCTAGGTTGGTCATAGGTTTTCTTCCATGGAGCAAGCATCTTTTAATTTTGTGGGTGCAGTCACCATCTGCAGTGATTTTGAAGCTCAAGGAAATAAAAGCTGGCACTCTTTCCATTGTTTCCTCATCTATATCATGAAGTGATGGGCCTAGATGCCATGATTTTAGTTTTCTGAATGTTGAGTTTTAAGCCAGATTTTTCACTCTTCTCTTGTACTTGCAAGAGGCTCTTTAGTTCCTCCACATTCTACCGTAAGGGTGGTGTCATCTGTGTATCTGAGGTTATTAATATTTCTCCTGGCAATCTTGATTCCAGCTTGTGCTTCATCCAGCCCAGCATTTTGTATAATGTACTCTGCACATAAGATAATTGAACAAAGTGACAGTATACAGCCTTGACATACTCCTTTGCCAATCTGGAACCAGTCCATTTTTCCTGGTTCAGTTCTAACTGTTGCTTCTTGACCTGCATACGGATTTCTCAGGAGGCAGATAAGGTGGTCTGGTATTCCCATCTCTAAGAATTTTCTGCAGTTTGTTGTGATCCACATAGTCAAATGCTTTGGAATAGTCAATAAAACAGAAGAAGATGTTTTTCTGGGACTCTCTTGCATTTTCTATGATCCAACGGATGTTGACTATTTGATTTCTGATTTCTCTGCCTTTTCTAAATCCAGCTTTAATATCTGGAAATACTCAATTCAAGTATTGTTGAAGCCTCACTTGGAGAATTTTGAGCATTACTTTATATATAAACAATACTAAACTGTGAAAAGAATGAAAGTACAACACAAGTGCATCTTGAGAGTATTATGGTTAATAAAATAAGTCAGACAAATAAGACCATGAAATTAAACGATGCTTTCTCCTTGGTAGTAAAGCTATGACAAACCTAGTAAGGGTATTAAAAAGTAGAGACCTCAGTTCGTTGACAAATGCCCGTATAGTAAAAACTATGTTTTTTCCAGTAGTCCTGTACAGATGTGAGTCGGATCATAAAGACGGCTGAGCACCGAAGAATCGATGCTTTTGAACTGTGGTGCTGGAGAAGACTCTTGAGAGTCCCTTGGACTGCAAGGAGATCAAACCAATCAATCCTAAAGGAAACCAACCGTAAACATTCACTGGAAGAACTGATGCTGAAGCTGAAGCTCCAATATTTGGCCACCTGATGTGAAGAACTGACTCGTTGGAAAAGATCCTGATGCTGGGAAAGATTGAAGGCAGGAGGAGAAGAAAGCAACAAAGAATGAGATGGTTGGATGGCATCATGTGCTTAATGGACATGAGTTTGAGCAAGCTCAGGGAGTTGATGAAGTACAGGAAAGCCTAGTGTGCTACAGGTTATGTGGTCACAAAGAGTTGTGCACTACTGAGTCAGTGAACAACAAAAATAAATATGTGGAATCTTAAAAAATGAAGGAATGCATGTAACAAAACAGAAACAGATTCACAGATATAGAAAGCACATTAGTGCTTACCTGAGAGGAGAGTGATGGGGAGAGGGGTAAAATTGGGAGGAAGGAGTTTAAGAGTTACCAAGTCCTATGTATAAAATAAATAAAGATCTATAATCCCTGTGTATACAGAGAATGTAGAGAATCTTATAATAACTTTAAATGGATTATAATCTGTAAAAATATTGAATCACTGTTGTGCACCTGAAACTAATACAATATGGTTAATTAACTGTACTTTGATAAAAGTAAATAATAAATAAAGGAAGCAAACTTGACTCTCACAACATGACTATTAATTTTCCATCTTTATTATTTTTTAAACTCATCTTTTCCTCTCCCCAAATGACTACTAACAGAGATTCTATTATCTCTTTCTTAAAATACTGACATTCTTCAAATTTGGCTTTTCTTCATGAGTATTGTTACACACTTTAACAATATCAAAAATAAATACAAAAAATAAGAACATTGATAATAGTAAAAGCAATAATAGTAATATCATTTTTTGCTATATAAATAGCTAACTCATCTATAGAACTTAGATTTTAAGCATTACGCTAAATACTCTATATTCTATCAGTCAGTTCAGTCACTCAGTAGTGTCTGACTATTTGCAACCCAATAGAATGCTGCAGGCCAGTCTTCCCTGTCCACAACCAGTTCCCAGAGCTTGCTCAAACTCACGTCCATCAAATCGGTGATGCCATCCAACCATCTCATCCTGTCATTCACTTCTGTTCCTCCAGTCTTTCTTTGCATCAGGGTCTTTTCTAGTGAATCAGTTATTTGCAACAGGTGGACAAAGTATTGAGGTTTCAGCTTCAGCATCAGCCCTTCCAAAGGATATTCAGGGATGATTTCCTTTAGGATGGACTGGTTGGATCTCCATGCAGTCCAAGGGACTCTCAAGAATCTTCTCCAGTACCACAGTTCAAAAGCATCAATTCTTCAGTGCTCAGCTTTCTTTATAGTCCTACTCTCACATCAATACATCACTACTGGGAAAACCATAGCCTTGATTAAATGGACCTTTGTCGACCAAGTAATGTCTCTACTTTTTAACATGCTGTCTCAGTTGCTCATAGCTTTTCTTCCAAGAAGGAAGCACATTTTAATTTCATGGCTTAAGTCACCATCTGCAGTGAATTTTGAGTCCAAGAAAATAGTCTGTCACTGTTTCCACTGTTTCCTCATCTATTTGCCATGAAGGGATGGGACTGAATACCATGATCTTAGTTTTCTGAATGTTGAGGTTTAAGCTAACTTTTTCACTCTGCACTTTCACTTTCATCAAGAAGCTCTTTAGTTCCCATTCACTTTCTACCATAAGGGTGGTGTCATCTGCCTATCTGAGGTTATTGATATTTTTCCAGGCAATCTTGATTTCAGCTTGTGCTTCATCCAGTTGGGCATTTCACATGATGTACTCTGCATATAAGTTAAGTAAGGGGATTGACAATATACAGCCTTTATGTACTCCTTTTTGAGTTTGGAACCAGTCAGTTGTTCCATTTCCAGTTCTAACTGTTGCTTCTTGACCTGCATACAGATTTCTCATTAGGCACATAAGGTGGTCTGGTATTCCCATATCTTGAAGAATTTTCTTTTTTTCTTTTTTTGTGATCCACACAGTCAAAGCCTTTCTTGTAGTCAATAAAGCAGAAGTAGATGTTTTTCTGGAACTCTCTTGCTTTTTTGATGATTCAACAGATGTTGGCAATTTGATCCCTGGTTCCTCTGCCTTTTCTAAATCCAGCTTGAACATTTGTAAGTCCAGGGTTCATACTGTTGAAGCCTGGCTTGGAGAATTTTGAGCATTACTTTGCCAGCATGTGAGATGAGCGCAATTGTTTGGTAGTTTGAACACTCCTTCTAATTGCTTCTTTGGGATTGGAATGAAAACTGACCTTTTTCAGTGCTGTGGCCACTGCTGAGTTTTCCAAATTTGTTGGCATATTGAGTGCAGCACTTTCAACAGCATGGTCTTTTAGGATTTGAAAGAACTCAACTGGAATTCCATCACCTCCACTAACTTTGTTCATAGTGATACTTCCTAAGGCCCACTTGACTTTGCATTCCTGGATGTCTTGCTCTAGGTGAATGATCACACCTTCGTGATTATCTGTGTCATGAAGATCTGTTTTGCATAGGTATTTCATGTATTGTTGCCATCTCTTCTTGATATCTTCTGCTTTTGTTAGGTCCATTCCATTTCTGTCCTTTATTGTGCCCATCTTTGCATGAAATATTCCCTTTCTTGAAGAGATCTCTAGTCTTCCCCTTTCTATTTATTCCCTTTATTTCTTTACTCTTATCACTGAGGAATCTTAACTCTTATCTTTCCTTGCTATTCTTTGAAACTCTGCATTCAGATGGATGTCTTTCCTCTGCCCCTTTGTCTTTAGCTTCTCTTCTTTTCTCAGCTATTTGTAAGGCCTCTTCAGACAACCATTTTGACTTTTTGCATTTCTTTTTCTTGGAGATAGTCTCAATCACTGCCTCTTGTACAATGTCATGAATTTTCATCCATAATTTATCAGGCACTCTATCTATCAGATTTAATCCCTTGAATCTATTTTTCACTTCCATTGTATAATCCTAAGAGATTTGATTTAGGTCATCCCAGAATGGTCTAGTGATTTTCCCTACTTTCTTCAATTTAAGTCTGAATTTTGCATTAATGAGTTCATGATCTGTCCCACAATCAGCTCCCAGTCTTGTTTTTGCTGACTGTATAGAGCTTCTTCACCTTTGGCTCCAAAGAGTATAATCAATCTGATTTTGGTATGACCATCTGGTGTTGTCCATGAGTAGTTTCTTCTTTTGTTGTTGGAAGTGGATTTTGGCTATGACCAGTGTGTTCTCTTGGCAAAACTCTTTAGCCTTTGTCCTTCTTCATTCTGTACTCCAAGGCCCAATTTGCCTTTTACTCCAGATAGATATTGCCTTCCTATTTTTGCATTCCAGTCCCCTATGATGAAAAGGACATCTTTTTTGGGTGTTCTAGAAGGTTTTGAAGGTCTTCATAGAACCTTTCAGCTTCTTTTGCATTACTTATGGGGCATAGACTTGAATTACTGTGATATTGAATAGCTTGCATTGGAAATGAACAGAGATCATTCTGTCGTTTTCCAGATTGCATCCAAGTACTGCTTTCAGACAGTTTTGTTGACAATGAGGGCTACTCCATTTCGTCTAAGGATTTTTGCCCTCAATAGTAGATATAATGTTTAGCTGAATTAAATTTGCCCATTCTGGTCCATTTTAGTTCACTGATTCCTAAAATGTTGATGTTCACTTTTGCCATTTCCTGTCTGACCACTTCCAATTTAACTTGATTCATGGACCTAACATTCCAGGTTCCTACACAATATTGTTCTTTACAGCATTGGCCTTTACTTCCATCACCTGTCCCATTTACAGCTGGGTGTTGTTCTTGCATTGGCTCTGTTTCTTCATCCTTTCTGAAGTTATTTCTTGACTCTTCTCCTGTAGCATTTTGGACACCTACCAACCTGGGGAGTTAATCTTTCAGTGTCCTATATTTTTGCCTTTTTCATACTGTCCATGGGGTTCTCAAGGCAAGAATACTGAAGTGGTTTGCCATTACCTTCTCCAGTGCACCACGTTTTATCAGAATTCTCCACCATGACCCATCCATTTTGGGTGGCCCTACATGGCATGTAGTCCTACAGTGCAGTACTTGGATGCAATCTGAAAAATGACAGAATGATCTCTGTTCATTTCCAAGGCAAACCATTCAGTATCACAGTAATCAAAGTCTATGCCCTGACCAGTAATGCTGAAGAAGGTAAAGTTGAATGGTTCTATGAAGACCTACAAGACCTTTTAGAACTAACACTTGAAAAAGATGTCCTTTTCATTATAGGGGACTAGAATGCAAAATTGTAATTCAAGAAACACATGGAGAAACAGGCAAATTTGGCCGTGGAGTAGAGAATAAAATGGGGCAAAGGCTAATAGTTTTGCCAAGAGTATACACTGGTTATAGCAAATACCCTCTTCCAGAAACACAAGAGAAGACTCTACACATGGACCATCCCCAAGAAGAAGAAATGCAAAAAACCAAAATGGCTGTCTGAGGAGGCCTTACAAATAGCTATGAAAAGAAGAGAAGTGAAAAACAAAGGAGAAAAGGAATGATATACCCATTTGAATGCAGAGTTCCAAAGAATAGCAAGGAGAGATAAGAAAGACTTCCCCAATGATCAGTGCAAATAAATACAGGAAAACAAAATGGGAAGAGAGATCTTCAGAAAAATTAGAGATACCAAGGGAACATTTCATGCAAAGATGGGTTCAATAAAGAACAGAAATGGTATGGACCTAACAGAAGATATTAAGAGGTAGCAAGAATGCACAGAAGAACTCTACAAAAAAGATCTTCAAGACCCAGATAATTATGATAGTGTGATTGCTAACCTACAGTAAGACAACCTGGAATGTGAAGTCAAGTGGGCCTTAGGAAGCATCTCTACAAACAAAACTAGTGGAGGTGATGGAATTGCAGTTGAGCTATTTCAAATCGTGAAAGATGATGCTGTGAAAGCGCTGCACTCAATATGCCAGCAAATCTGTAAAACTCAGCAGAGGCCACAGGACTGGAAAAAGTCAGTTGTCATTCGATTCCCAAAAAAGACAATACCAAAGAATGCTCAAACTACTGCACAATTGCACTCAGCTCACACTCTAGCAAAGTAATGCTAAAAATTCTCTAAGCCAGGCTTCAGCAACACGTGAATCATGAACTTCCAGATATTCAAGCTGGTTTTAGAAAAGGCAGAGGAACCAGAGATACAGTTGCCAAGACCTACTGGATCATCAAAAATGCAAGAGAGTTCCAGAAATTCATCTATTTCTGCTTTATTGACTATGCCAAAGCCTTTAACTGTGTGGATCCCCATAAACTGTTGGAAATTCTGAAAGAGATGGGAATATCAGACTGCCTGACCTGCCTTTTGAGAAATCTGAATGCAGGTCAGAAAGCAACAGTTAGAACTGGACAGGGGACAACAGACTGGTTCCAAATAGGAAAAGGAGTATGTCATGTCTGTATATTGTCACCCTGCTTATTCAACTTATATGAAGAATACATCATGAGAAACATTGGGCTGGATGAAGCACAAACTGGAATCACATTGCTGGGAGAAATATCAATAACCTCAGATATGCAGATGACACCACCCTTATGGCAGAATGTGAAGAAAAACTAAAGAGCCTCTTGACGAAGGTGAAAAAGCAGAGTTAAAAAGTTGACTTAAAGCTAACATTCAGAAAACTAAAATCATGGTATCCAGTTCCATCTCTTCATGGCAAATAGTTAAACAGTGGAAACAGTGGCTGACTTTATTTTGGGGGGGCTTCAAAATCACTGCAGATGATGACTGCAGCCATGAAATTAACAGATGCTTACTCCTCAGAAGGAAAGTTATGACCAACCTAGTGGTTTAGTTGTTAAGTCGTGTCTGACTCTTGCGACCTCATGGACTGTAGCCACCAGGCTCCTCTCCCATGGGATTTTCCAGGCAAGAATACTGGAGTGGATTGCCATTTCCTTCTCCAGGGGATCTTCCTGACCTAGGAATCAAACCCAGGTATCCAGCATTGCAGGGAGATTCTTTACCAACTAAGCTATGAGGGAAGCCCTAGACAGCATATTAAAAAGCAGAGACATGCTTTTGAACTGTGTTGTTGCAGAAGACTCTTGAGAGTCACTTGGACTTCAAAGAGATCGAATCAGTCCATCCTAAAGGAAATCAGTCTTGGGTGATCATTGGAAGGACTTATGTTGAAGCTGAAACTCCAATACTTTGGCCACCTGATGCGAAGAGCTGACTAATTTGAAAAGATCCTGATGCTCTGAGAGATTGAGGGCCGGAGAAGGGGACAACAGAGGATGAGATGGTTGGATGCCATCACTGACTCAATGAACATGAGTTTGGGTAAACTCTAGGAGTTGGTGATAAACAGGGAGGCCTAGCATGTTTCAGTTTATGGGGTCACAAAGAATCGGGCACGACTGAGCAACTGAACATGGCATGGCTCAATTTAATTCATATGACAATTTTATGTTAATGTTATGAAATTGAGAAATTTAGATTCTAACTTAGTTACCCAGGTACCTATGGGTAAACTGTAGTAGAGGTGGTAATTATGTAGAAACAATCTGGTTTCAAAACCCAAGTTAATTTAATCACTATCTATGCTATATTTTGTCTCTGTATCTGCAAAATGGAATAGGTTATTGTCTTTCCAGGTGGCATAATGGTAAAGAATCTGCCTGCCAAATCAGGAGATGCAGTAGACTTGGATTTGATCCCTGGGTCAGGAAAATCCCTTGGTGTAGAAAATGGCAATGCAGTCCACTATTCTTGTCTGGAAAATTCCATGAACAGAGAAGACTGGTGGGCTACAGTCTGTGGGGTCACAAAGAGTACAACATGACTGAGAGTACACACACAAATACGATTATATCACTTCTCTACTTGAACATCTTCTGTGAAGCTCTTAGTCCCTTTTGAAATAATACTGTGTTAATCTTTATATTGTGACATAGAAGGTAATCTATGATTCATTCTACTCCTCTATCTTCAGCTTCATTTCACATCCTTCCTAGCATTAGTTTTATCATTCAACAAGAACAAACTTTTTAAAACATGTTATTTCTTGCTTTCCACACTATTTTTTGAGATTTTTCTGTCTTCCTACTTTTAAAGTCCCTGGTCTTTCCTTAGAATTTAGTTTTAAACTGAATCAAGTTTTGAGATGTTCTGAATCAGTGAGCAAAACTGAGATAATAAGCCCTCTTCCAAACTCCCATGAGCCTTTGTGATATACAGATATCCTGTGGATACTTGCTCTTCCCTACTTCTTACATGTTAAGATTTGAGCTGTTTTGAGTGAGGTATTTTAACTTCATCTTTGTTCCCCAGGCCCTTAAATTCTAAATCATTCTGATAGTATTGTGGCAGTGAAAGAAACATGAAACACAGTGTAAGTGTAAACTATTATGATGATTAAATATCTTAGTGATATATATATATGTATATATATATATATATATATATATATATATATATATTTTACTTAACTGAGTGGAAATTTTAGTGCTGTGTATTCTGGTGAGGTCAGTGGGAGAATGGGGTATAGCTATAGATAATAGTGAGGTCATCAATTTTACAAAAGCTTCACCTACTCTTAAAGATGCTTTGATTAGGATAATACAATAAAGCCAATAGAAAAAAAAAAGTAAAGTATTTCTTTTTAAAGAGAAGAGATGGAAAGAATAAAAAGAATTCAAACATAAAGTGATATAAAATGATATATATATGTATGTTTGAATCCTTTTTATTCTTCCCATCTCTTCTCTTTAAAAAGCAATACTTTACTTTTTTCTATTGGCTTTATTATATTATCCTAATCAAAGCATCTTTAAGAGAAACCCAAGTAAGATGGTAGGTGTTGCAAGAGGGCAGACACACTGAAACCATAATCACAGAAAACTAGTCAATCTAATCACACCAGGACCACAGCCTTGGCTAACTCAATGAAACTAAGCCATGCCCTGTGGGGCCACCCAAGACAGGCAAGCATGGTGGAGAAGTCTGAAACAATGTGGTCCACTGGAGAAGGGAATGGCAAGCCACTTCAGTATTCTTACCTTGAGAATCCCATGAACAGTATGAAAAGGCAAAATGATAGGATACTGAAAGAGTAACTCTCCAGGTCAGTAGATACCCAATATGCTACTTGGAGATCAGTGGAGAAACATCTCCCAAAAGAATGAAGGGATGGAGCCAAAGCAAAAACAATACCCAGCTGTGGATGTGACCGGTGATAGAAGCAAGGTCCGATGCTGTAAAGAGCAATACTGCATAGGAACCTGGAATGTCAGGTCCATGAATCAAGGCAAACTGGAAGTGGTCAAACAGGAGATGGCAAGAGTGAACATCAACATTCTAGGAATCAGCACACTAAAATGGACTGGAATGGGTAAATTTAACTCAGATGACCATTATATCTACCACTGCGGGCAGGAATCCCCAGAAGAAATGGAGTAGCCATCATGGTCAACAAATGAGTCTGAAATGCAGTACTTGGATGCAATCTCAAAATGACAAAATGATCTCTGTCCGTTTCCAAGGCAAACCATTCAAAATCACAGTAATCCAAGTCTATGCACCAACCAGTAACGCTGAAGAAGCTGAAGTTGAATGGTTCTATGAAGACCTACAAGACCATTTAAAATTAGCACCCAAAAAAGATGTCCTTTTCATTATAGGGAACTGGAATGGAAAAGTTAGAAGTCAAGAAACACCTGGAGTAACAGGCAAATTTGGCCTCAGAATGTGGAATGAAGCAGGGCAAAGACTAATAGAATTTTGTCAAGAAAATGCACTGGTCATAGCAAACACTCTCTTCCAGCAACACAAGGGAAAACTCTACACATGGACATCACCAGATGGTCAACACTGAAATCAGACTGATTAGCAAATTTGGCCTCAGAATGTGGAATGAAGCAGGGCAAAGACTAATAGAATTTTGTCAAGAAAATGCACTGGTCATAGCAAACACTCTCTTCCAGCAACACAAGAGAAAACTCTACACATGGACATCACCAGATGGTCAACACTGAAATCAGACTGATTCTATTCTTTGCAGCCAAAGATGGAGAAGCTTTATACAGTCAGTAAAAACAAGACCAGGAGCTGACTGTGGCTCAGATCATGAAATCCTTATTGACAAATTCAGACTTAAATTGAAGAAAGTAGGGAAAACCACTAGATCATTCTGATATGACCTACATCAAATCCCTTATGATTATACAGTGGAAGTGAGAAATAGATTTAAGGGCCTAGATCTGATAGATAGAGTGCCTGATCAACTATGGACTGAAGTTCATGACATTGTACAGGAGACAAGAATCAAGACCATCCCCATGCAAAAGAAATGCAGAAAAACCAAAATGGCTGTCTGGGGAGGCCTTACAAATAGCTATGAAAAGAAGAGAAGTGAAAAGCAATGGAGAAAAGGAAAGATATAGGCGTCTGAATGCATAGTTCCAAAGAATAGCAAGAAGAGATAAGAAAGCCTTCTTCAGTGATCAATGCAAAGAAATAGAGGAAAACAACAGAATGGGAAAGACTAGAGATCTCTTCAAGAAAATTAGAGATACCAAGTGAACATTTCATGCAAAGATGGGCTCGATAAAGGACGGAAATAGTCTGGACCAAACAGAAGCAGAAGATATTAAGAAGAGGGGGCAAGAATACATAGAAGAACAGTTCAAAAAAGATCTTCACAACCAAGATAATCACGATGGTGTGATCACTCACCGAGAGCCAGACATCCTGGAATGTGAAGCCAACTGGACCTTAGAAAGCATCACTATGAGCAAAGCTAGTGGAGGTGATGGGATTCCAGTTGAGCTGTTTCAAATCCTGAAAAATGATGCTGTGAAAGTGCTGCACTCAATATGCCAGCAAATTTGGAAAACTCAGCAGTGGCCACAGGACTGGAAAAGGTCAGTTTTCCTTCTAATCCCAAAGAAAGGAAATGCCAAAGAATGCTCAAACTACCTCACAGTTGCACTCATCTCACACACTAGTAAAGTAATGTTCAAAATTCTCCAAGCCAGGCTTCAGCAATATGTGAATCATGAACTTTCAGATATTCAAGTTGGTTTTAGAAAAGGCAGAGGAACCAGAGACCAAATTGCCAACATCTGCTGGATCATTGAAAAAAGCAAGAGAGTTCCAGAAAACATCTATTTCTGCTTTATTGACTGTGTCAAAGCCTTTGACTGTGTGGATCACAATAAACTGTGGAAAATTCTGAAAGATGGGAATGCCAGACCACCTGACCTGCCTCTTGAGAAGCCTGTATGCAGGTCAGGAAGCAACAGTTAGAATTGGACATGGAACAACAGACTGGTACCAAATAGGAAAGGGAGTACGTCAAGGCTGTATATTGTCACCCCGCTTATTTAACTTCTATGCAGAATACATCATGAGAAACACTGGGCTGCAAGAAGCACAAGCTGGAATCAAGGTTGCTGGGAGAAATATCAATAACCTCAGATATGCAGATGACACCACACTTATGGCAGAAACTGAAGAGGAACTAAAAAGCCTCTTGATGAAAGTTGAAGTGGAGAGTGAAAAAGTTGGCTTAAATCTCAACATTCAGAAAGCGAAGATCATGGCATCTGGTCCTATCACTTCATGGGAAATAGATGGGGAAACAGTGCAATCAGTGTCAGATTTTATTTTTGGGGTGCTCCAAAATCACTGCAGATGGTGTCTGCAGCCATGAAATTAAAAGATGCTTACTCCTTGAAAGAAAAGTTATGGCCAACCTAGATAGCATATTTAAAGGCAGAGACATTATTTTGCCGACTAGGGTCCGTCTAGTCAAGGCTATGGTTTTTACTGTGGTCATGTATGACTGTGAGAGTTGGACTGTGAAAAGAGCTGTGCACCGAAGAATTGATGCGTTTGAACTGTGGTGCTGGAGAAGACTCTTGAGAGTCCCTTGGACTGCCAGGAGATCCAACCAGTCCATTCTGAAGGATATCAGCCCTGGGATTTCTTTGGAGGGAATGATGCTGAAGCTGAAACTCCAGTACTTTGGCCACCTCAAGTGAAGTGTTGACTCATTGGAAAAGACTCTGATGCTGGGAGGGATTGGGGGCAGGAGGAGAAGCGGACGGCCGAGGATGAGATGGCTGGATGGCATCACTGACTCAATGGACATAAGTCTGAGTGAACTCTGGGAGTTGGTGATGGGCAGGGAGGCCTGGTGTGCTGCGATTCATGGGGTTTCAAAGAGTCAGATACGACTGAGCGACTGAACTGAACTGATATATATATAGTGATACATTGAAATAAATTCCCCACTTTCTTTGGCCTTTAGGTAATTCAGGAGTTTTGAAAATACTCTCACTATATGAATTCATTTATACAAACTCTTACAAATAAATTTTGATGATATTTCTCAGCAAGAGATAAATAACTGAGGTATATTTTTTCCTACATATTGCTCTATCCTGTGGAGGAAAGATAAATTAACTGTAATATGTCTATTTGCCTGCATTTCTGCAGTGACCAAGGTTGTAAGAGCATCTTTTCTCACTGAACATTTCTTCTCTTTAAATGTCAGTCAATAGCCACACTACCTACAACCGTTTTCATTCCTCACAGGTGATAAGGATGACAATTTCATGACATTTTAAACTGAACAATTAAACAGGAGATATTTTGACTTCTGTCCCTCAGTTCTTCAGAAATTATAAACATTTCTCTCTCTCTCTCTCTCTCTCTCACACACACACACACACACACACATACACTCACACACACATAAACAGAAAGTGTCTGATATCAAGGATAATATATTTATGTGTTTTCTTATCAAGCAACACTTGTCTGGGATTTTCCTGTACTCTCTAAATTTCAGAGGACAGAAATTGTGCATCTCACAGCTCTGTAAAGGATATCAAGAAGGATGATAGAAGGGCACTTAGTGTTCACCAAACCTACAATTTAGAGGATGTTTTCTTCCTTTCATGTGTTTATCATCTTTGGAAACTAAAATGGAATAGAATTTATACTCTAAAATTCATATGTTAGAAAAGAGGAAGGGGTCATTTCTATAAGTAAACATATTTACTTTTAATTACTCAATCTGGCTAAGGGAAAAAGTATTCCAGTTTGGTATAATTAGTTAAATCTAGTGGTTTGATTAATATCCTAATCATTATTCATTTCATAGTCTGGTCACTTTGGAAGATGTAAAGAGACTGTCATATTTCTTACCACTTCATTTGTCCTTTCTGGTCACTTTTTGTTTTTGTTCAGTCACTCAGTCATTTCTGACTCTGCCACCAGACTGTCCGTATTTGCTTCAACTCATGTCCATTGAATTGATGATGCCATTCAACTGTCTCATCCTCTGTTACCACCTTCTCCTCCTGCCCTCAGTTTTTCCCAGCATCAGGGTTTTTTCCAACGAGATGGCTCTTCTGATCAGATGGCCAAAATATTGGAGATTCAGCTTTGGCATCAGTCCTTCCAGTGAATATTCAGGACTGATTTCCTTTAGGACTGACTGGTTTGATCTCCTTGCAGCCCAAGGGACTCTCAAGAATTGTCTCCAGCACCATAATTCAAAGCCATCAGTTCTTCTCTCAGCCTTCTTTATGGTCCAATCTCACATCCATACATGACTACTGGGAAAACCATAACTTTATACCGACCTTTGTTGGCAAACTCATGTCTGTTTTTTTTTAAATAAGCTATCTACGTTTGTCATAACTTTACTTCCAAGGAGCAAATGTGTTTTAATATCATTGCTGCAGTCACCATCTGTAGTGATTTTGGAGCTCAAGAAAATAAAGTTTGTCACTGTTTCCATTGTTTCCTCATCTATTTGCCATGAAGAGATGGGACCGGATGTCATGATCTTAGTTTTTTGAATCTTGAATTTAAAACCAGTTTTTTCACTCTCTTCTTTCACCTTCATCAAGCGGCTCTTTAGTTTCTCTTAGCTTTCTTCCATTAGGGTGGTATAATCTGTATATCTGAGGTTATTGATATTTCTCCTGGTAATCTTGATTTCAGCTTCATACAACCCAGTGTTTCACATGATATACTCTACATATAAGTTAAATAAGCAGGGTGACAGTATGCAGGCTTGACATACTCTTTTCTCAATTTTGAACAAGTCCATTTTTCCATGTCCAGTTCTAACTGTTGCTTCTTGACCTGCATACAAGTTTCTCAGGAGGTAGGTCAGGTGGTCTGGTATTCCCATCTCTTTTATAATTTTCCACAGTTTGTTATGATCCATATAGTCATCAGTTTTAGCATAGTCAGTGAAGCAAAAGTAGTTTTTTCTGGAATCCCTTTGCTTTTTCTATGATCCAACACATATTGGCAATTTGATGTTTGATTCCTCTGCTTTTTCTAAATCCAGCTTGTACATCTGGAAGTCCTTGGTTCACATGCCCTTAAAGCTCAACTTGAAGGATTTTGAACATTATCTTGCTATCATTTGAAATGAGTGCAATTGTGCGGTAGTATAAACATTCTTTGGCATTGCTCTTCTTCGATATTGGGATGAAAACTGACCATTTCCTGTCCCATGGCCACTCTGAGTTTCCCAAATTTTCTGGCATATTGAGTGCAGTACTTTAACAGCATTATCTTTTAGGATTTGAAATATCTCAGCTGGAATTCCACTACTTCCATTAGCTTTATTCATAGTAATGCTTCTTAAGTTCCACTTGACTTTACACTTCAGGATGTCTGACTCTAGGTGACTGATGACACCATTGCGGTTAGTTCTGTGGATTCTTGCCACCTCTTCTAAATGTCTTCTGCTTCTGTTACTCCATACTGTTCTGCCTTTATTTAGCCCATCTTTGCATGAAATATTTCCTTGGTATGTCTAATTTTCTTGAGGAGGAGATATCTTGTCTTTTCCATTCTATTGTTTTCCTCTATTTCTTTGCATTGTGTACTCAGCTTTGGTACAATAGAGCATCCTCAGAGAACTCCATTGTTGAGTCATCACTTAGTTTAATTCAGTTTTACCTATCTGGCCAGTAGATTTCTATTTTCTTGCTGCTGTAGGTGCTGCCTGCCTTGTTTCTCTACCAGGTGTGATGCTGGCTATTGCTGATAGCAGTTATGGAACCACAAAATTCTATATGCCCTGTAAGGGATGCTCTTTTCCTTTTCCTGATGCAAATATGGCTCATTAACTCATTTTTTGTTCTTATAAAAGGGAAATAGTTTTCTATACTTTTCTCTCGATCATATTGGAGTAAGTAGTTTCCATGAAGATGCTCTCAGGAAATACCTCAGGTCCCATTTCCTTGCTATCTTTATTGAGCCATTTTGGATATTAGGTTTTCTTGAAGTTTCTAAAAGAAACTAAAATTATTTAAAGCTTTACTTATGACTAGTAGAATTCCAAAATGCCTCCTTAAAGTTTCCCAGAAGAATCTCTGTAACTATGAATGTGATGAAATATGACCCTCATGATTATCTTATATTAATGGCATTGGGATTTGGCACATATAATTAAGTTTGAAATGAAGTAAAGTGAAGTGAAGTTGCTCAGTCATGTCCGACTCTTTGCGACCCCATGGACTGCAGCCCACAAGGCTCCTCCATCCGTGGGATTCTCCAGGCAAGAAAACTGGAGCTGGTTGCCATGTCCTTCTGCAGGGGATCCTCCCAACCCATGCATTGAACCTGAGTCTCCCGCATTGCAGGCAGATGCTTTACAATCTGAGCCACCTAATGCAAACAAAGTATCTCATCCAGGTAGAAACACTCACAAACTTAGAAAACCAATTTACAATTATCAAAAAGATGTCAAGGATGAGGGATAAATTAAGATTACTAATCAGTTAATTTTGAGTTAATCAAAGGAGAGATTCTCCAGGTCAGCCAAATGTAATCATATGATCCATTTAGAAGAAGAGTTTCTTAAATTTGTGGTATAAATGAAGGTAAGAGAGATTAGAAATGCTGAAAGAATTCAAAATGCTACTGCTGGCTTGAGATGGAGGGGGACCCAGAACAGGGAACACATTAATTTAGGCGCTGAAGGCCACACCCAACTGACAACCATAAGGGAAATGGTGACTTCAATCCTACAACTGCAAGAAACAAAATTCTGTTAACAACATAAATGAAATCAGACTCTTCTCCAAAGTTTCCTTAGAAAAACCTCAACTGAAGGTTTTTATTTCAACCTTGTGATACCCTAATCCAGGAATCCAATAAAGCTAGCCTGGCCAAGAATTCTGGCCTATAGAATGTGAGAAAATTAGCCAATACTTTACCTTTAATTCTGAGTTATATAATTTGTGCTATTTGAGTAGCTAAATTTGCAGTTATTGTTACATCTATTATTTTATGTAACATTTCCTGCAATAATAAAGCTATGTTGATAAAGACAGCAAATAGATAGGTCATGCTAATATATGCCATGATCTGAACAAATCTCTTATGGTTTCAGTTCTCATTGGGATTTTATCTCATGTACTACAACCAAGTAGCCCATTGGTAAGGATTTTCAGTTTCAAAAATACTAAGAAAGAAGGTGCCATTCTTACCACTAAAATATTCTTTAAAAGGGGTTATTTTAAAATATTATATTTTGTGCTAGTAAATATACATGCACATGTTAAGGCATATATACTATATGGAGGTGAATTTTTTAAATGATGAGATTATCATAGAACTTTTGCCTACAGTGTGACAATATGATGGATGGTTTGTACAAATCAAATTCTCTTGTATTAAATTTTCCTTCTTTCTCACTTTTGCCTGAAACTAAATTTAGCTATGACAATATATTAATGTAATTTATTTCACTCTTGATATAAAAAGTCAGAAAAGTTGATGTCTAATATGAAAAAAAAATATTTTCTTACAAAATTTTAATCATTTTATTCATTTTATAGGTAA
>SJYT01005250.1:0-13032 GCA_006410635.1 Cephalophus harveyi
ATAGCTCAACTGGTATTCCATGCTTGCAGTCCAAGGGACTCTCAAGAGTCTTCTCCAACACCACTATTCAAAAGCATCAATTCTTTGGCACTCAGCTTTCTTTATGGTCCAACTCTCACATGCATACATGACTACTGGAAAAACCACAGCCTTGACTATACGGATCTTTGTTGGCAAAGTGTTGTCTCTGCTACGCTGTCTAGGCTTGTCATAGCTTTTCTTCCAAGGAGCAAGCGTCTTTTAATTTCATGGCTGTAGTCACTATCTGCAGCGATTTTGGAGCCCCCCAAAATAAAGTCTGTCACTGCTTCCATTGTTTCCCCATCTATTTGCCATGAAGTGATGGGACCGGATGCCATGATCCTCATTTTTGGAATGTTGCATTTTAAGCCAGCTTTTTCACTCTCCTCTTTCACTTTCATCAAGAGGCTCTTTAGTTCCTCTTCACTTTCTGCCATAAGGGTGGTATCATCTGCATATCTGAGGTTATTGATATTTCTCCCTGCAATCCTGATTCCAGCTTGTGCTTCATCCAGCCCAGCATTTCACATGATGTACTCTGCATAAAAGTTAAACAAGCAGGATGACAATATATAGCCTTGACATACTCCTTTCCCAAGTTGGAACCAGTCCGTTTTTCCATGCCCGGTTCTAACTGTTGCTTCTTGACCTGCATACACGTTTCTCAGGAGGCAGGTCAGGTGGTCTGGTATTCCCATCTCTTGAAGAATTTTCCACAGTTTGTTGTGATCCACAGAGTCAAAGGCTTTGGCATAGTCAATGAAGCAGATGTTTTTCTGGAACTCTCTTGCTTTTTCTATTATCCAACAGATGTTGGCAATTTGATCTCTGGTTCCTCTGCCTTTTCTAAATCCAGCTTGAACATCTGGAAGTTCTTGGTTCATGTACTGTTGAAGCCTGGCTTGGAGAATTTTGAGCATTACTTTGCTAGTGTGTGAGATGAGTGCAACTGTGCAGTAGTTTGAACATCCTTTGGCATTACCTTTCTTTGGGATTGGAATGAAAACTGACCTCTTCCAGTCCTCTGGCCACTGCCGAGTTTTCCAAACTTGCTGGTGTATTGAGTACAGGACTTTCACAGCATCATCGTTTAGGATTTGAAATAGCTCAGCTGGAATTCCATCACTGCCACTTGACTTTGCATTCTAGGATGTCTGGCTCTAGATGAGTGATCACAGCATCGTGGTTATCTGGGTCATTAGGATCTTTTTTGCATAGTTCTTCTGTATGATCTTGAGCCACATGGACAAGCTATATGTTTAATTCAATCATGTTGCCACTGTTAAAGCATTTACGCTGGTCTGATTCTGAAATTATATTCATATAAAATTCATGTGTTATTCACAAATTACTTTATCATCATTATCACTATGATTACTGGCATTCTCTGGCATATGCTACTCTTGCTACTGATTTGGGAGCTTGGAGAAATTTAATAAACACTCAGAGAATATCTGAGAGGTCATCTATGTGACTTGGACATAAATGGTAGTGAAGAAAAAATATGTCTTTCTCCATAAGTAGACATGGGGTTCAGTTCCATCTTGCTTTATAAATTCAGATTATTTTCCTACTGCTTAAATTTCATTTAATGCTTAAGAACAAGTTAACAAGATTTTAAAAAGTGATCAAATAAATGAAATTAATGCAAGGTGTGTACTGAGTCTCTACCAGTGAAAATATAGGCCATCATAGAGATATTCTGAGGGTCTACCATAATAAAACCCACCTGTGTAGTGAAGGTGCAGCGGATGTCCTACATATAACATATCAATTTGAGGTGGGTGTTTCACCTTTATTAAGCGTGTATGAGTTTCCAAAGAAGGTATTATACAGAAACTTGAACTTGAGCTTTTCTTACAGTCTTTATTGGTTCTACAGACTTGGGTGGCTTCAACTGCTTTCCGGGCAGGTAGACATGTATGCTAGGGACAGAACATCAATTAGTCAATACTAAAAATGATTTATTAACAAGTAAAACACCAAGTTAAATTCTTTCAGTATCTTTCATGTCACCAAACATATTAGGAATGAAGTTCATTCAATAAAGGAAATGCCATTCATGTATATCTACTATAAATTAGATTCAATTATTCTACTCTGGCCAAATAAGATATTATTATTATAAACGTTTTAAAGATTCTCAGATGAAATATGACATGTGAAATGTAGAGATCTTAATAAAATGGTATAAACCAAAAGGGCAATGTTTTCAAGGATTCCATTTCAGTTCTACATGATTATATAATTATATCAGGCAAATAAGACTGTTTCAAAGACAACTTACCAAACGCTTATTAAAATTATTTCTATAGGAAAAGCAAACATCTGTAAGGCTGTGATTGTTACAGCATTCAGTCGAACCGTCTAGCCGTTTGTACGCTTAAAGAGAAATGGTTTATTAAAATCTGTTATCAAAAGAAGTACACAATGCACAGAAGTACATTTGTAATAAGAATTTTGCTTCTAAGACAAAAAGAATTAAGTAAAATGCATATGAACTCAGAAACAACTGTATAATTGACAGTTCAGATTGTTGGCTACTTGCTGCAGAGTTTGATTTTACATTACAAAAAGAGATACATCCAAGTTGAATCAAGAAGCAGCAATGACCATAGCTTAGCTGTCTTCACATAAACTTACCCACTCATAAAGCTGGAGTTCCAGGGTCTCAGTAGGTTTTGCAGTAACTCCAGCTGGTCAAGCACAAATACTTAATGAGCTACTTTTAGATGACCTAATGCTGTTGATCCAGTATCACCATAGAACTCCTGCACTGTGGTGTTAGCAGAGTGAACAAGAAGATGCCTAAGAGACTCTCATCCTGAAGGACTTCTCTATCATATCAAATATCTATTCCACCTCCAGGCTTATCTTCAGGTTTTCCCCACAGAACTGGGGCAGTCCAATTTGACCACACAGATGTGTACATATTTGGTTGCATACTAGTAACCCAGTTATTCATGGAAGGCAATGGAAAAAGGGCAACTATTCCCATTAGTCATTTATTTTTTCAAGTTCTTTGGTAGACTGCTTCACATATCTAGGGGAGAATAAGGAAGTTAAATCACTCATACAGCTGGGACAGAATTTTTTTTCCTATCCATTTATTTTGGAAGGTTTCCTGCATTCAGTACATCAAATTTGTAGAGCAAAAGTGATGTGTGGCAAGGACCAATTAAGGGCTCCCCAGGTGGCTCAGTGGTAAAGAATTTGCCTGCAATGCAGGAGACGTGGGTTTGATCCCTGGGTGGGGATGATCCCCTGGAGAAGAAAATGGCAACCCACTTCAGTATTCTTGCCTGGAGAATCTCATGGACAGAGAAGCCTGGTGGCCTACAGTCCATGGGGTCACAAAAAACCTGATTTCCAATACTACAAAAAGCTTTCCTATTAACAAGAGTGTCTTTAGGAGTACTAGCATGAAAATGGTTGTTGATATGCAATCTGACTTTATAAGGATTTTTATTTCAGGCAAAGATTTTTTGTTTTTAAATCTTTCTTTTCTAGATTATTTGATTAGATTGGATCTCCTTAAACACGAATTGCTGCCGACACGAAGAGCAAAACACAGGTGAAGTAAACTAACAGATGCACCAATTTCTCCTCTGCAATGGCTGGCTGTGCGGGTGGTTTTGCTTTGTTTTCTTACCATAACTGAATGGGTATTTAAATTCTCGGTGATGAGTAATATTTAAAATATGAAAGCAAACTATGAGCATCTAATGGCACAAACTCGTGCCTATAATCACTCATCAGCCCTAATGGTAAACTCTAAGGTTAAAAAGGTGTTTAGAATTAAAAAAGAAATCAATCCAGGCAAAAGTCCTCAGTATGCTCTCTAATCAGTTGCCAAGTCACACCAATATTTACCTCATTATTCTTCTCTTCATCTATTCCCACTAAAGGGTAGACTTCAATTCTTTCTCACTTGACCCATTTGAAGAGAATTTTAATGCATCTATTTTACCACCTACCTCATTTATAAACTTGTCCTAGACACTGAATGCTTCAGATTAACCTTCCAATGAAAACCTCTGAGATTTAATAATTTAAATTTTCAAAGACCCTGCATTGCTTCCAAATAAAGCCCTTCATAGCCTAAAACAAAGATTTCTACTTTTTTTTTAATCGCCTTATCTCAGACTCTTCTCTTGCTGAACCAAATCATTAGCAGTTCCCTGATCTGTGGTGCCAAGATTCATTTATAACAGTCTCTTGAAATTAAACTCACTGTTGAGGACCAGCTTAAGGGTTGCTGCTATGAAACCTGTCCTCATCTTTTCAGTCAAGACCAACTGTCATCAACTCTCACAACTCCCAATATCTCTCTTCATTCCTTATATTTAACTTTGAACTGTAATGTGGACATGGTCTATTTCTTTGATTAGACTGTAAGGTCTATGAAGGAAAGGTTTCTCAGCATTTTATGTAAGGTGGACAGCTCAATATGCACTGAATACATAGATGATGTTCTATGCTACTTGCCTTTATATCAGTAATGATTTTTAAAAATTTACCTCTGATGCTTGATACTTAGCTTTTCATTGAGGAGTGTCAGCAACAGAGAATTGAAAGTCAATAATTTGATTATCACTGTTGATATGACATGTCTAATAAAAAGCTTAAAGTGGATAGTATGTGGAAAAAATTGGAAATTGGAAAAATTGGAAATTGGAAATGGTGGGGACTGTGATGAATTAGAGAATACATACCCTATTCTAAGTAGTGTAAGCAGCCAGGCCACTTGACTTGGGACTGAGGGTCAAGAGATGATCCATTTTATTTCAAGAGAAATACAAAGTCTGGACTCTCATGAGAAACTTTTTCTTTTTTTGGCTGGGCTTCAAGGCATGTGAGATCTTAGTTCCCTGACCAGGGATTGAACCCACGCCCCCTGCAGTGGTAGTGTGGAGTCTTAACCACTGGACTGCCAGGCAAGTCAAATCATACACATGTGCCAAGGCTGGATTTGGCCTCTACGGTATCACTAATATGTGACCTCTGGGTTATGGCTTCTTCTTATGGTGATTAATCCAATCAAAACACAAATCAATGGCTGTGGCTGCCCTGACAAGATGAAGTCCCTCCTGAAATACGGAATTTTCCATTTAAAGAGTTTAGTATTTTGTTATCATGTGAGAACTGTGACATTTCTGTTTATCAATTTAAAAAATATATATGTTTAAAAATATTTTTTATTTTACAATCTTTTCTACTGGGTCACATTAAAGGACAAGTCACTTAATTTCTGTGACTCAATTCTTAACCTATACAACAGGGATGCCAAAGGTAATTTTCACATTACTATACTGCTATCAACATGAGGGGCCTCCCAGGTGGCTTAGTGGTAAAGAATCTGCTTGCTAAGCGGGAGACATGGGTACGATCCCTGGGTTGGGAAGATCCCCTGGAGAAGGAAATGGCAACCCACTCCAGTATTCTTGTCTGGGAACTCCCATGGACAGAAGAGCCTGGCAGGTTATACTCCATGGGGTCACAAAGAGTCAGACACCACTGAGCATGCACATACACATCAACACGAGGGACTGATCCAATTCTACACTGGAAGGCATATTCAAGACTGCAGTGGGGGGACTTCCTTGGTGGTCCAGTGGTTAAGATTCCGTGCTTCCGTTGCAGGCGGCTCAGGTTCCTGACTGGGGAACTAAGATTCCATAAGCCGTGCAGCCAAAAAATAAGAGAGAATGCAACGGGAAGTCCCAGAAGCTTTCTTGGCTTCAATTTAACTCTAGGAGATTAGAATTGTCTCTTAAATCTTCCCAGATGGGGAAACAACTAGGAAAATTAAGACCAGATTAGTTTCACAATTCCACTACAGGGAGAACCTATATATTTTGAATGTACCCTAAGATACTTGTAGATATAGTCTAGTCTTCAAAGGATGGTCTAAACCAGAGGTTATTTTAGAATAAGGTTGGAAGGAAGAAACTTTTCCAGTCTACAGTTCACAGTCTTCACTACCTTCTACATCACTAAAATGAACTGAACAATTTTCTTACCCTAGTTTAATAAATATTTAACTGTAACTAGAGTTCCAATATAGGCAGGCAAACCTATTTATTCTTAGTTTTATAGTAGAATTTATACCAGCACCACCTAGTAAAAAACAGTTAAAAAAATTATAAACACACACACACACACACACACACACACACTCTCTTTTTTCAATGGATAAGAGCAAAGAAACCTTGACCCTACCTTGATAGTCACAATGGGAGAACATACACTTTTTCTCTGAACATGAGAGATTTGGGCATAAAAACAATCTGGGTACTCAAACTGTATGGAAAAGATTTCCAGAGTTTTCCTTACATTATCTTAAACCAGGTCAGGAATGGTCTTTTCTCACTTCAGTTAAAGACGCATAATACAGGACAACACTCCCTTTGCCAGGCAGTTATATGTATATGCCCTCACCTCCTCTGAACAGGAATATAGGTTATTCAAAGAGGCTGCAGGAGTCTGGGCTCACAGATTAATTTTAGGTAGTAGTTGCCTTTAGTATTCAATCTCACACTTTTTAAAAATGCAGCTCAAATGCTGGACTTAGTAGCCTCTCTTACTCAAGACAACACTTACAAGAAAGAAAAAAGGAACTTAGCTTTAGGTATATATGAAGAGTGTCCCCTCAAACTAAAGAAAGAGAATGCAAGATACTTGTTAGAAAGAAAATAGTCCAAAGGGACTTCCCTGGTGGTCCAGTGGTTAAGACTCTGTGCTTCTCCTGCAGACGGGGTGGGTATGAGTCCTGCTTGTGGAACTAACATGCCATGCAGTGAGGCCAAAAATATGTCCCCCCAAAAGAACCAAACTAGTTCTTGTCTGTAACTTTTAGTTCCATTCAAATGGAACTAATAGCATATGGATACATGGCAATCCTAAATTAAGCAGAGGTTTGAATATGAATAGGGGAAAAGTTTGTTCTGTTCTGACTCAGAATGAAAGGAGAGCTCTATTCCAGGTACAAAGGTCTCCAAGCCCTCACCCAGCATCCTTTCTGGGCTTCCTGGAAAGGCCATTCAATCTCCAAGGAGTGTGGGACAAGCTCATTAGGCTTACTCCATGCACTAAGGGCAGACGTAGAATAAAACCAGCCTTGGCTCTGTTGATGCTGCTCCTAGGTTAGCAGGTTAATGTTTAAAAATAAAAAAGGAAAGGATCGACAGAAGAAAAACAAATGGGGACCTTGTTCCAACAATGGGGGAAATGAATGGTGATTTCATGTAGATTAACCACAGTTTTAAAAATTTGCCAGAAATCCACCTGTTAACATTTAAAGGAGAACATTTAGTATGCTTAATATCTTAGGGAATAGCTTTACAAATCTAATAATACACCTAGGAAAGTCAGGGTATGAAATAAGGCCAGAAATGATTGGCTGGGACAGCTTATGGGCACTTTCAGGGTCAGATCTTTTCAAAGAGGCTTTACTGTTTTGAAGTGGTATAAATTCTTAAAATTTTAATTGTGCATATCTAATTTTATTCTAAATTGAGTATCAATTATTTTTAGATTATAGGTTACCTTATATTACCATATTTGGCTATATTTATGCTCTCAATTATAATGTACGGTAACAAATGTACCTAGATACATGTAAAACAATATCAATCCGTAGCTTTCTTAAATGTCTAAGCCTGTCATTTAAATTAATCTAGTATATTATTTTACGTTATATTTACAGTCATTAAGATTTCTGCAATCTGGCTAAGTATAGGCACTCCATTAAAAAATGATTAAATGAAGGTACAGGTTTATCAGATACAGTCACAATATAAAATCAACAAGTATCCTAATACAGTCACTTCTAAGGAGATGAAATATATACTGAAGAACTATTAATTGGGGATTGATTTTTTTTTATTAGTGTGGGAGTGTGGTAAGAGTAATACCTGCTTTGGGTTTTTAAGTAAATACCTCCAAAATGTAGCATAGGATCCATAATAGTGAAATACTCAAAAAGTTAATAAGGAAAGAATTCTGGAGTATTTCAAGAAAAATTTCACTTCCATTCTGTTTGCCAGGAAAAGACTAACTATAAACATTGAAACACAGATATCCTAAATAAAATGATTCTATTGGAGAGAAATTTTTTTTGATAACAATGTCATTTTGGCTAAAGAATTCTGGAGTATTTCAAGAAAAATTTCACTTCCATTCTGTTTGCCAGGAAAAGACTAACTATAAACATTGAAACACAGATATCCTAAATAAAATGATTCTATTGGAGAGAAATTTTTTTTGATAACAATGTCATTTTGGCTTTGGTAATTCAATACTAGTTATACCAAATTTAGACAAACTTGAGGAAAATGATAAAGGACTTAAGTATGAAATAATGGATTCTTCTCTTACAGAAGATACTGTGGATTACATACCTATTTGAAAAGATGCAATACATGGAAAAACATGAGATGCAATTTGAAGTACTGAGTGCTACCTAGGTATTTTTGCCCTTGTCAAAAGTGGATGCTGAATCTAATCAAGTCTCTAGACCTAACTACCACCTATAGGAAATGTGGAGGATACGTGAACATGTTAATGATAAATTTGACAAAACAAATGACTCAGTTTCTTTAACAAATGATTTTTTTAAAACAGTGTCAGAGGGAATTGTTAAAAGACATACCATCCAACTGAAACCAACTGTAAAAAAGAAAAAAAAAAACAGGGAAGAGTGAATACCAATTAGATATTAGGAATTACTGTTAATTTTGTTAGGTGTGATAATAGTACTGTGGTCATGTCTAAAAGGTCATCATCTATTAAAGATATGCTGAGGTTTATGAGTGAAATCACAGGATACCTGGAATGTGCTTTCAAATATTTCCTTTAAAGGTGGACAGGTTGGATGAAAAAGTTGGCAAAGTGTTGATAATTGCTGAAGCCGGGAGAAGGATGCATGAGGTTTCATTTATATTACTCTGCCTCTTTCTTTTTGGCCACACGGCATGACATGCAGGATCTTAGTTTCCCCAACAGGGGTTGAACCCACATCCTCGGCAGTGAAAGCATGGAGTCCTAACCACTGGACCTCCAGGGAATTCCCTATACTACTTTCTTGACATTTATTTTATGTGTGAATAGTTTTTGCAATAAAAAGAGCTCTTAAAATGGGTTAGAGGGACTTCCTTGGTGTTTCAGTGGCTAAGACCCCAAGCTCCCAATGAAGGGGTCTCAAGTTCAATCTCTGGTGGGGAAATTAGATCCCACATGCTCCAACTGAGTTTGCACGCAGCAAATAAAGATATTGTGTGCCACAACTAAGACCCACTGTGCCAAACAAATAAAAATTAGTCTTAAATAACAGATTATACATGGAAGATTACATATGAAAAAAATTTTAAACCAGTTCTTACTACTTTGCCACTTTACACATGGTACTTTAATAAAATTATTTTTAATAATTAATCATATTTCTTAACCCCAGTAGATGTGTAAAAGTACTCAGGAATTTCTTGATTTAAAAATGTTGCGCTTTCCAACATTTTCAATAATTTGGACTCCCAAGGTTTTGTATTAAGAGTTGGGAGACTGATTTTCCAGAGATGGAAGAGCTGAAAATACATTTGGCAGCTTCTGAAGGTAAACTTGCTTCACCCTGCTGCCTCTAAGACAGAACAACAAATCTGACTTCAGGAAGTATTTCTGGACATCAAGATGATTTTCTCTGGATACCTGCCACACGAAAAAACCCTATCCCAAATAGCTTTGGACATGCCACCATCCACATAGCACAAGGGTATTTAACCACTGGAATTTAGTTAATTGGTTATGTTTGAGCTTGAATGCTGACTAAACACAAGTGTTATCTAAATGCTGAATTAGATCCTAGAGTTCTGAAAATCAAAGATGAAATTTGTTAGAAGTTCAACAACAAAATATAATAGACAAAACATACATATTATTATCTAACTTACCAAGATGGATGCTTACTCGTTTAGGCCTATTATTACTTTACTGATTTGTTTTAAGGAAGTTAGAACAAAATAAATCTATACACATAATCTAAGAATTAATGAATGGCAAGAACTGCTGCTTGCAGTCCTAAATTATATCATACTGAGAAAATATACATACCTCTAACTGGGAAGCTTAACTGCTGCAAAGTTGATGCACTTATACAGTAACCAATTTGGGGCTCATAGGTGATGGTATCCAGACATTCATTCCAGTCTTGTACATTGGTAACAGGACAATCCTGTAGATGGGTGACAAGGTCTCCCACAAAAAGGCCTCTGGGTCCAATTGCAGGTGAGTCCTTGGTAAGAGGGCAGAACCAAATCAGAAAATGTATGAAGACAAGCTATGATTAATCTGAGCAAATAATAAAGACACTGAATTAAGTAGAAAGTTTTGAATAATGCAAAAACAATCCAGCTTTGAATCCATGATGTATAGTCCTAGAAAAATAACAAAATAAAACCCAACAATTATACTTTTCATACTTCACTAAAACTTTGAATTTTTTGCAACTGAAAAAACAAACCTCACTCACCAACAGTTAAGATTAAAATGACAGTTTTTCCCAAGCTGCTAATTAAAATTTTTTGTGAAAGTGGTTGCCAGAATGCCTTCATTTTCCTATATCACCAAGGGAGAAAATGATAAGACAAGACCTTATCTAAACACAGTCCCAAATATGCAGACAATACTGTCAGCACAGTGAGTATATCAATATGTAAGTCAGTTGCTCACAAAGGTAATTTTTCTCTTCCCAAAGTGTGAAGAGACGACTTGATACCATCATAGTAGTCTAAGGGAGTGAAAGACGAGTTGAAGACATTAATAACTTAAAACTCCCATGAAATGTTCTGGCTGGCTAGCTTAGGTTTCATCTTTCTTACTTCTTAGGAGTAAAGACATTTGACTCAAAAGCATAATTATGAAACAAACAGTAAAGGTAAATGATGCATTTTATCAACAAATTACAGGTAGAAAATCTTGATATCATTCTTGTAACTCAGAACAGAAACAATTGTCAGTATTTTAAAAGAGCCAGTGTGTTTCACAAAACTATTTCTTCCATTTGAAAGGATTACTGTAATTTCTTTAGGAAAAACTGAACATTCTGTACACATGAGGAATTTGAATAAAAGTTCCTGACATAAAATGCTAAGTGTTACTTCACAAAATCTGGTGGAATACCCTAGACAATCTTATCATTTACCTCAGCAACTTCAGTGATAAGCACCCCAACTCCAGTGTAGTAAAACGGCAAGAGAATTACAGGAAGGAGAATAAGAGCTAAAATACCCAGGAGTGCAAGGATGAAATTATGCCAGATACCTGAAAAGAGGGAACAAAAAGAATAAGTTCAACCAGGGGCAGGGTAGTTGTATTTCATTATACCTAGGCATTCTGATATATTAGGAAAGTCACCAAAAGAAGCTGTGAGGCAGATAGATCAATTTATTAGTACAGAAGACATGCTCAGTTATAAGCTTCTTTCATTTCAAATATTGAAATCTAAATTGACTATGTTACTACAACACTAGGAAGACCACATGCTAATGATTTAACCCTGTTAGAGTCTCCATTCTCTCTCAATATATATACATTTATTATATATGTGAAGGGGTGTGTATGTGTATATAGTGAATAGAGTATCTTTTACTTACCATAGCTTTTTTTCAGAAAATGTTATGTATTCATTTAAACATACTTGTGATCTTTGAAAGGAACTTCAGAACTATCAAATAAAAGTTATGATGCAGTAAAAAAACATTCTTGCTGAACTGGGGTATGTATCATACATCAAGACTATACACTATCTCCACCATCTCTATAGAGATAGGTGAATTGAATGTTGTGCTGGAACCTGCTCCTACCAGCTTGCCACAGCTGACTGGGCCTCTTTAACCAATTCCTCCACCAGGAGGCGCCAGTTGGTGCCCTCAAATTGGCCATGGTGGGAGTATTTATACCACAGACATGAGCAAATGCTGGTTTATCAGAGCTCTCTACCCTTTCCTCCAGGGCTATATGCTAAACATTCAGTAGCATACCACCAGGTAACAGCTCCTCCCATACCAATCCTTGCTCTCTAGTACAGTTTTTCTTATGGAGAGGGTGGAGGAAATACCAGCTCTCTGGGCAGTGTGATTCTTAGGTGTGCAGGTCTTGCCACTTACAATACAGGATATATATCATATATATGTCACCGAGACAACCAACCAATGTCCCCCACCCCACACATTCCAAACATCCTAGGAGGCTGACAGCACCAGTGTCCTGTAATGACAGAAATGTAACTTAAAGACATCGCCCAGATCTAAGGGGATTGTGGCCATTTGACTGTACTTCAGCAAAAGGATGCGAGCAGCAGTGAAGGGGACTGTCTTACTGGCTGGAATGTAGCTATAATGGAGCTAAACTTGAGTCTACGACATAGAAACTGCACGCTGGAAATCGTAAAGCTAAGACAGAAAGCGCTTCAGTCCTCCAGATCATAGAATTACCATTATCAGCATTGAACTACTTACATTTCTAATGTTTTATGAGTGTTTAAGTCACTGTTATTTTTAGGTATTACAGCAGCCAGATTTCTAGCTAATAATATATGTTTCATGTACCATGACACTGCAAGATGCTCCTCTAGCCCAAGACATAATTGGGTAAACAATCCTTTCTGTTTTATACACAGAGAGATCTTTTAAAAACACCAATGGTATCAAGCTATTTATCTGAAATTGTGTTTTGCTTTTTCATTTATATACTTTTGACTTTTCCCCTATCTGCACATTCATATCTAACTTATTCCTTATATCCACTACAGAGTAATCTATTTTTTAAAAAACTTATTGACTTATTAATAAGGTTCCCTACTAATGATCACTTAGGCTGTCTTAACTTTTTTATACAGTGTTGCAACAACTTTGCTCATGATGTTATGCATCTGATTAAGATCACATCTCTGAAGGTATGGACAATTATACAAAAATGGAATTGTTGGGTCAAAAATATATGCACTGAAGTGAACCTCCA
>SJYT01005250.1:39908-57391 GCA_006410635.1 Cephalophus harveyi
AAGTGTTTTCTACAGGAAAGCAAGATAGTGACTAATCAAATGTTTATAACTTTTAAAGCTTTACATTTATCTATTTTTTCCAGGATATTAAAGTATAAGTCTTGGACTAGCTGGTCTGCTGAGCTCAAGGTCCGGCAAACTACGGCCCATGGGCAAAAAATGTTTGCTTAGAACAGCATTGCCCAAAAGAAATATAATGTGAGCTACAAGTGCAAGTCACATGTGCAGTTTAAAATTTTCCAGTAGCCAAGAAAATTTAAAAGGCAAATAGAAACAGATTAATTTTAAAGTATTAACTAAAAATAACCAAGATATTATCATTCAAAATATAATCAATATAATTATTGAAATATTTCACATTCTATTTGTTTTCTTACTTATTGATGCACTAAGTCTTTGAAATTCAATGTCAACTTTACACTTAAGAGCATATCTCAGTTCGGACTAGTCCCATTTCAAATGCTAGATGGCCACATGTAGTTAGTGGCTACCACACAGGACAGCACAGGTCTAAAAGCCTTGTTACACAGCAAGAGGTCTTGCGTTATAATTTTAAAAGACCCCAGCCGATCCAACAGAGGGGACAGGTTATTTGGAATCAGTGCTTTCTATACTCTTTTGAGCAACAACCCTAAGAACTTAGCCTGGATTTGACCATGTAAAAATACAAAATTTATCTAAAGTCATCTTAATCTCAGTAATTCCTTATCATTCTTTGGGGTTGGGGAGACAGCTGCTTATATGCAGCTCAACAGTTTTATCATTAGGCAAGATTGAAGTCCTTGAGTAATGTAGGATTTGGGACAATATAAGACTGCTTTATATACACTGCTACGGACCTCTTATCTGTTACAGTAAGTATGATAAGTATTTTGTCATATAGATGCCCATCGATTTGAGAAATTTCTGTCTCTAGAGGATATTTCAGACTTATCAGTCATAAAATATGACCTGAGTGTGAATATAGGTATCTGTTTGCCTTTGGATCCATAATGTTCTCTGCTCTCAATCTTCAGGTGAAGTTTTAAACCTGTTATTTTCTAGGACTTGGAAACGGAGAGTGACACACACCTCCAGGTGTCTACTGAGGAAATCCTAGACAAACTATGGGTAAAACAGCAGACCAAGCTAGGAGCAGAGAAGCTAAAGGTGCAGGCTCCTAAAACCCAAGATATCTCCATTTCCCAGGCAGATACTTTGAATGAGAGTTAGGACTTCTGCTCAAGGAATAGTGCTCTCTTAGGCAGTCAAGGGCTGTTACTGAACTTAAAGTGACATCCTGATCACCTCATACAATGGACTAGACTATAAAGGTTTGAAAAATTTACTTTTATTTTGGATTTCTGTCATATATGCAACATGAAATCATGTGAGTTTGTTTTTTCCAAACAACAAAATCACTGTGTAAATAAGCACTGGCATGTACTGCTTATGACATGCTAAGCACTATGCCAAGTGTGTGCAGAGGAAGCACCTGGGGGATCTTACGAGGATGCAGATTCTGATTCTGTGGGTCAGGAATGAGGCCCGAGAGCCTACATTTCTGACAAATTCCCAGATGGTGCAAGTGCTGCCAGTCCTTGAATCTCAGCTTGAGTGGCAATGGGCTCTATGTGGATGAATAACATAATCCTCTCTACAATATCAGGAAATCTTTACAACTATTACACCTATTTTAAACATGAAGAAATAGAGGAACAGAGAGAATTTGTGCCCAAGGTCACAATGGTTAGGAAGTGGCAAAGCCCAGCCCCGTGCTCTAAGGATTCTACTGTATTATCTTTTCACTTTGCAAGTTTTGTTTCCCTGGTGGCTCAGATGGTAAAGAATCTACCTGCAATGCGGGAGACAGGTTTGATCCCTGGGTGGGGACGATCCCCTAGAGAAGGGAATGGCTACTCACTCCAATATTCTTGCCTGGGGAATTGCATGGACAGAGGAGCCTGGCGGGCTACAGAAGTCAGACGTAACTGAGTGGCTAACACACTTTGCAAGTTTAAATGCAACAAAGTAACCTTAAGTATCATTTCATTCTAACATTAAACTTAAAACACACACATAAACTACAGTATTCTATTTAAAACGGTATTCATAATATGAAGGTTAGAACTAGTCATAATTGGAACTTTCATTAAATATTAGAGAAGTTACATGATTTCATTCCTTGCATACAATACCCTCACCCCCAATATGCAACTTCAAAAGGCTGCTTGAAGTCCGTGGTCAGACAATTGTTAATATCCGCTACCCAAGTAACTTAAGAATGGGCTAGGGAGTGCGGCTGGCGGGGGCGGGGGGGAGGTTAGCGTGAAGAAACGGCGTCTAAGATACAAAGTAGAATTCGAGTAGTTAATAGTTATCTAAATCCTCGCTACTTGTAAGTGCGGTCGGTTAACTAGCGGCATTGGCAGCAGTAAGGAACGGGTTAGAAATGCAGAATCTTAAGCCCCCGGCCTAGATCTGCTGAATCAGAATGTGCTTTTTAACCGGAACTGCAGACGATCGTACGCACTTTAAAGTCTGAAACCACTGATGTAAATCACACCTTGATTTACCAGACTCTCTGGAGAGTCGCGACCTTAAAGACCACGAGGGCAAACAATGCCTTTCTCAGGCAGACATTTTATTTTCCTCTCAGGGGCAGTGTGGTGGGATTTGGCGAGCCCTCCCGAGCCCACTACCGGCGCCTCTCAGGCGGGACCCGAAGGCTGTGGGGCCTACGGAGCCCCGCAGTGCGACTCCCTTCCCGCAGCCAGCCGTGCTTTCTTGACTCCACCGGACCGCGCGCCACGCGGAAGGCCGCAAGTGGACACCGGCCGCACGGCTTCCGTTCCGGGAGGCACAGGGCAGGGGAAAAGACCTCGGGTCCCACGCCCTGACCCTGAGCACCACGGGCTTGGGCCTTAGGCCCGAGGCCCTCACCTTCAACACCAAGTCGGTCAGGTAGACGGCAGTCCAGCTGCCCACCACCACTACCACCAGCGATACCGGAATCATGGCAGCGGCGGGGGCAGCGCAGGGAAGGCGAGCGCCGGCGTACTCCCTGCGAGCTGCAACCAGCTGACCGCGCGGCGCCTACAGCCCCAGCATCTGAGCAGGGACCAAGCTGCCTCGGGTTCCTTTCTCGTAGTGGCCTCGTTTCCTTCCGGATCCTTCTGGTGGGACACTCGGCCCGCGATGCTCGCACCGGAAAAGTGCGCCGGGGGCTTATTTTCGCGGAACACTTGGGCGCCACAGTCTAGGCATCAGCTAGCTTACGGCTTCGAGCCCTCTAGCGGTTTGTTAGTCTTTAGCCCTCCCTGCTGTCTGGTCTCCATTCTCTCTGGTTCTGGTCTGGGGTGTGTAGTTCCTTTTAATCTAGTGAGAGTTTGGGGCCATCCGAAATAATAATCGTCTCCGCCACTCAGACTGTCTTAGGTATCCAGATTTAAATTAATTATGTTCAATCGTTCTTTTTATTGAAACGTTATTTACACATAGAAAAAACACAATACAGATTTCAACTGTTTCGATGAGTTTTGATAACTATATATCCATGTACCCTAATCAAAATAGAGAACGTTTCCATCTCGGGAATTTTCTTCGCTCGCTTCTCAGTTAATCCTCTCATCCTCCGCCCATTCCTACCCCTCGTTTTCTTTGTAAAAACTTTGTGTAAATAGAATCATACATAAGTACTCTTTTGTGTCTGGCTTATTTTGTTCAACATATTTTTGAGCTTTAAGGTTCATTTGTCAACCTTTTCCATTATAAAATTTGAGATTGGTGCTACGTTAAAAAAAATTTCTAAACACCTTTACATATTTTTGTATGTTGACATGTACTTGATTATATATTGGCCTGGAGCAGTGGTTCTCAACCTTGGCTGTAACATTAGGATCACCACGGAACTTTAAAAATTCCTGATGCCCGTTCTGTAGCTTAGACCAATTGAATCAGAACCTCAGAATGGGACCCAAGCCCCCGTATTTTTTAAACAGGTCATTCTACTTTGCAGGCAAGATTGAGAACCAGTCAACTAGATGATTTCTAATGGGAAGGAAAACTAATATTTACGGAGTTGTGTGGGTGTTTTTTTTTTTTTTTTTTTTACTCTTGTATAATGACTGTAGTTTTTAACTGTTTTTTCCTATGATGAGAAAATTAAGAATTAAAGTGCTTCTCTTTTGTTAGCCTGAAGCCTTGTCTGGACCACTTGCTGGGAAAAAAAACAGATACTTTGTAGCTATCTGATTATCCAAAATATGTAGGAAATGAGTTGATTGTTTTTCTGTTCCCAACCTAGATTTTTACTTATTCAACTGACTTGATGTTCACATTAGGGATCCAGCAGTCAAAACACAACACTGAATAGAATCCTGCTGGTTTCTGGAATTTATCAGTCATGGAAGGCAGCTGGTGGCAGCAGAAAAGACAAGATAGAGGATGCAAGGTGGCAGTAAAAAAACATCTGTATTCCAGAAGATCAAGGTATTCTCCTTAGAACAAATGTGATCTACTTTACAAATAGTTTCAGGCTTCTGTCAAGTAACTGTCTTAAAGAATGCACAGTCAAGCTTTTATTCATATCATTTTTTATAGCATATATTTTTAGAGGGACACCAAGTATACATTTTGGCTGAATGGAAAATAGCTACATATTAGGGACTTCCATGGCTGTCCAGTGGTTAAGATGCCACACTTCCATTGCAAGGGGCGTGGATTTGATCCCACCCCCCTGAAAAAAACAGCTGCATGTTAAAAATCAGTATTTGGCTGAAGCAGAATATCACTATCATATAATAAACTTCTGAGATACCAGGATCAACATGAACTACAAATATTAGATAATACTAATTTTAAAATACTACAATTTTGTTGTTAAAAATATAAGTATTCAGATTTTTAGAGTTTGGTGTTCCCTTCAAGAATATTTATTTCTCATCAACTTCTTGGGTCATTATACTCTACATTTATGACACTAACTTATATCAGCCAAGATAAGCTTGGGAAACCAGCCCTAAAATACCATTGGCTTAAAATGACAAAGATTTATTTTTTGTTTGTGCTACATGCTGCTGCTGCTGCTGCTGCTGCTAAGTCGCTTCAGTCATGTTTGACTCTGTGTGACCCCAGAGATGGCAGCCCATTGGGCTCCGCCATCCCTGGGATTCTCCAGGCAAGAACACTGAAGTGGGTTGCCATTTCCTTCTCCAATGCATGAAAGTGAAAAGTGAAAGTGAAGTCGCTCAGTCCTGTCTGACTCAGCGACCCCATGGACTGCAGCCTACCAGGCTCCTCTGTCCATGGGAGCTTCCAGGCAAGAGTACTGGAGTGGGGTGCCATTGCCTTCTCCGTTGTGCTACATATCCAACATGAATTGGTAGACTGATGCAGATTCCATTTTATCATGCCCAATTCTCAAAGTGAGGCTCAGGATTTAATGCAGCAGAGAAAGAGGACTAGAGTGTTTATCACTGGCAGAAAAATCCTATGACCAGAAATGCACACATTACTTCCATTTCTGTTTCATGAACCTAAAGTAGTCAAATAGATGTGTCTCACTTAAAGGGCAGAAGGAGTATAATCCTCTGTATACCTAGAAGTAGAGAAGAATATACCTGGAAGTAATCATGAGTGTCACCTACCACATAAGTAGATGCTCTCTTTCATACAATTGGCTTTCAATAAACCAGTCATCTGGATTTTTCATTCTCTGTTTCAGTTTTGTTTCATGTAGACTAATAGCATCTTCCTGGAGTAGAATAATAGAATCTTTTCAATTACTACCGTGTAAGAAATACTTGTACTCTGAAAAGATCGATTTGATTACTTCTGCCTCAGGTTCCTGGAAAAGGTCAGTTCTCATTCCAATACCAAAGAATGTTCAAACTACCGCACAATTGCACTCATCTCACACGCTGGCAAAGTAATGCTCAAAATTCTCTGAGTCAGGCTTCAACAGTATGTGAACCATGAACTTCCAGATGTTCAAGCTGGATTTAGAAAAGGCAAAGGAATCAGAGATCAAATTGCCAACATCTGTTGGATCATCAAAAAAGCAAGAGAGTTCCAGAAAAAATATCTACTTCTGCTTTATTGACTATGCCAAAGCCTTTGACTGTGTGGATCCCAACAAACTGGAAAATTCTTCAAGAGATGGGAATACCTGACCTGCCTCCTGAGAAATCTGTAAGCAGGTCAAGAAGCAACAGTTAGAACTGGACAGTTAGAACAGACTGGTTCCAAATCAGGAAAGGAGTACGTCAAGGCTGTATATTGTCACCCTGCTTATTTAACTTACATGCAGAGTATATCATGTGAAATGCCAGGCTGGATGATGCACAAGCTGGAATCAAGATTGCTGGGAGAAATATCAATAACCTCAGATGTACAGATGACACCACCCTTTTAGGGCAGAAAGTGAAGAAGAACTAAAGAGCCTCTTGGTGCAAGTGAAAGAGGAGAGTGAAAAAGTTGGCTTAAAACTCAACATTTAGAAAACTAAGATCATGGCATCTGGTCCTATCACTTCATGGCAAATAGATGGGGAAACAGTGGAAACAGTGAGAGACTTTATTTTCTTGGACTCCAAAATCACTGCAGATGGTGACTGCAGCCATGAAATTAAAAGATGCTTGCTTCTTGGAAGAAAAGTTATGACCAACCTAGACAGCATATTAAAAAGCACAGACATTACTTTGCCAACAACGGTCTGTCTAGTCAAAGCTATGTTTTTTCCAGGAGTCATGTATGGATGTGAGAGTTGGACCATAAAGAAAGCTGAGCACCAAAGAATGGATGCTTTTGAACTGTGGTATTGGACTCTTGAGAGCCCCTTGGACTGCAAGGAGATCAAACCAGTCATTCCTAAAGGAGATCAGTCCTGAATATTCATTGGAAGGACTGATGCTGAAGCTGAAACTCCAGTACTTTGGACACCTGATGTGAAGAACTGACTCATTGGAAAAGACCCTGATGCTGGGAAGGATTGAAGGCGGGAGAAGGGGACGACAGAGGATGAGATGGTTGGATGGCATCACCGACTTGATGGACATGAATTTGAGTAGACTCCAGGAGTTGGTGATGGACAGGGAAGCCTGACATGCTACAGTCCATGGGGTTGCAAAGAGTCGGACACGACTGAGTGGCTGAACTGGACTGAACTGCCTCAGGTTCCAGAAAGTATTTTCTCTGCAAGCAGTTTTAATAAGATACCTTGTTTTCACCTAAAAAGCATGTTATTTTGGTTTTGTTCTAGACGGCTTTCATACATTTAGTAGCTGCTATTCTATCTTCTTTAAAACATCTTGTTAAATATATGACAAAGTTATTCTAAAACCTTTGGACATCATGCATTTTTGTCTTTGACTGAAGAATGATGTAGTGGCCCACTATCTTCTGCTTATAGACAGTTATAATTGCTTTTGGATTACATTACTGAAGGGTATATGAACAAGACATTGTATGCTTATGATTCCTAAATCACTGAGCCTTTACCATCTTTGTTCTATTATCCATAACAATTGACATGTTTTGAAACCAATTTTCCATCCTGTGAATAGTTCTTCAATCAGAATGCAGTATGTTGAGAGCTGTGTGAAACAACAATCTCTCAACAATTGAACAGAAGCAGAGTTGAATTTACCTTACTGTTAGACTTGGTGCTGGAGAAGACTCTTGAGAGTCCCTTGGACAGCAAGGAGATCAAAGCAGTCAATCCTAAAGGAAATCAACCTTGAATATTCATGGGATGGATTGATGCTGAAGCTGAAGCTCCAATACTTTGGCCACCCAATGGGAAGAGCGGACTCATTGGAAATGACCCTGATGCTGGGAAAGATGGAAGGCAGAAGGAGAAGAGGGTGACAGAGGATGAGATGGTTGGATGGCATCACTGACTCAGTGGACATGAATTTGAGCAAACTCTGGGAGATAGTGAAAGACACAGAAGCCTGGCGTGCTGCAGTCCATCAGGTTGCAAAGTCAGAGTGGGAGTGCCTGAGGCCGGGGTGCACTGCATGACCTTTGGCACTGGTTTCCTGTTTGTCATTTTCCTTCTGAGATATCTATCTTCTTCAGATATCTGGTTATTTTGGCCTATGAACTCATATTCCCATGGAGGTACTGGCTACTTGGCCTGGTAGTATCTACAGGTAATGGCTGAATGCCAGCTCCTAATCTGCATCGACTCCAAAGTTCAAGAGAAATAGCAAAAAGTATTCCCTGTAAGCAAAACCTCAAACAAGGCAGTAACTCAATTATGTGCTGAGGCCAGGATGTGAAATGGAGTCTCCTGTTAACTCTAGTCCCAGGAAGCAAATTTGCGGGTCAGGGGTACACCTTTGAACCCACTTGGAGAAGGCAGCCTCCATAAGCTATAAGGATCTGAGGGAGCACAGCCAATAAATAAATAAACAAATTTAAAAAAGCAGTGTGCCAGCCTTATAGTACTACATCCAGCTTTATAAGAAGAGCCAGCAAAATTTTCATTTATTTAGCACTGCTTCGCTTGCTGTTTTTTCCTTTAAATAAATTTTATCCACCTATTCTACTCTTTTGTATTGAAGCATTCCACGTGGGAAGGCCCCAGGGCCTTGATGGAGTGAATTCCCTACAGAGGCTTCATAGAGATCCAAGTGTGAATCAGAAATAAGGGTGAAGGGAGGGGACATATGTATACCTATGGTTGATTTAAGTTGATGTATGGCAGAAACCAACACAATATTGTAAAACAATTATCCTTCAATGAAAAATAAATACATTAAAAAAAAAAAAAGAAACAAGGGTGGCCAGCAATGGAGCCCTAGAAAAAAACAGGGTGAGCAGGGAGATATGGGCAGTGCCTTTCTATACACTGTCCTGAGGAGACAGTCTCTAAAACTGACTAAATGAAGCACGCTAACTACATGACCAAGCTCTTTCTGGCTAGCAGTGTTCAGGATGAGTAGCCCACCGTGCCTTCAGGCCAGCCACAGCCTGTGTACTCTCAGTACACCTTCAGTTCTGGAAGTTTCAATAAATACCCCCAAGAGGCCTGACACTTCATGAAATTAAATCAGGTTAGGAAAACCTAATTGTATTTAAGCTCTCTTTCTTTGCTCCAATTCCATATACCTCAAGCCACCTTCTGATAAATAGACACACCATGTAGCTTGTTTAAAGGAAAAAGTATACTGATCAGACAGTTAAGAATAAACAAGTCCACAAAATAGTTATTATTTCTCAATAAAAATTAATCATGATGCATGTTCGTATGTATGATTTTGTCCCTTGTGGTTAGTGTGAATCAGGATCTCTGAGAGAAAGTTCACAGACGGTAACAACAAAGAGCCAGACTTAGACCAGGGTGGAATCATTAAGCCCTTCTCAGCTGTGTACCTCCTTTCCAGCATCTACAGTTCATATGGCGAGTATGCTGATCCCTACTGATGGAGAACTTAAGACCACAAGCAGCAGGATGTGGACACTTGAAGTGTGGTTTCCTATCCCAGCACTCTCCCAAAACTCTGCCTCAAAAGTCAACAGCAGGGACTTTCCTGGTGGTCCACTGGTTAAGACTCTGCCTTGCAATGCGGGGGGATGCGGGTTTGATCCCTGTTGGGGAACTAAGATCCTCATGCCGAGGAGCAACGGGTTCCACATGTAGCAACTACTGAGCTGGAGCGCCCCAACTAGAGTCTGTGCCCTGCACGGAAAGATCTCACGTGATACAGCTAAGACCTGGCACAGCAAATAAATAAATTTAAAAAATGTAAAGTCAGTAGCAGTTTCCTGGTGGCCCAGTGTGATGTCTTCTCAGTCTTCCTCCTACACTCTCTTTGTTACTCAAAACTGTTGACCACCACCTGGGTTCCCGGGAGTGCTATCTGAGGTAGTCCAGACTGGAAAGAGATGGGAGGGCGAACTTGAGCCAAAGTTGGGAAACTAAGCACAAAACCCAAATATTTATTAATCAGCTCCTAAATATGGGTGCTAGGCATATTCTTTTAGGTATCTGACATATATTAGTGAATATAAGAGACAAACCCCCTGCCCACGTGAATGAATATAAGTGACTCCAGGAACATTAATAAAGGACTGTCCTCTATGTTCCTGTAGGGGTTTTTTTTGTCGTTGTTGTTTGTTGGTTTTTAGTTGTGCTGGGTCTTCATTGCGGTGCGTGAGCTTCTCTCTGGTTGCGGCCCACAGGCTTCTCTAGTTGTGGTGTGTGGACTTAGTTGCCCTGCAGCATGTGGGATCTTAGTTCCCTGACCAGGGATCGAACCCACATCACCTGCATTGGGAGGCGGATTCTTAACCACTGGACCATCAAGGAAGTCCTGTTTCTGTAGGTTTTATTCTCACTTTTATTATAGTACTTCCAACATATAGGCTTCCCTGGTGGCTCAGACAGTAAGGCGTCTGCCTGCAATGCGGGAGACCCGGGTTTGATTCCTGGGTCGGGAAGATCCCCTGGAGAAGGAAATGGCAATCCACTCCAGCACTCTTGCCTGGAAAATCCCATGGACAGAGGAGCCTGATAGGCTACAGTCCATGGGGTCGCAAAGAGTCAGACATGACTGAGCGACTTCACTTTCCAACATATTATTGCAATTACTTGTTTATATGTCTGTCTTGCCTTCCTATACTTACCTTCCTGGGCGTTGGTATGGCAGGGATGTCATATCTTATTATTCTGCCACACAGCAGGCATTCAACAAATGCCAGTAGAATAAATACCTGAATGAACAAGTGAAGCTGAACTGCTAAACAGGCTGTTGAGTTCTAATGTCTTAGAGAGATTATGCTTATCGTGGTATTAGAGGAAAATAGGTTTTATGTTAGAAAGAAAAAACCTCACGAAACAAAAACACTGCACTAAAGGAATACCAAACAGCTATCAGCGCTTCTCTCTGTTCTTTCCTGCTGACACCCTAGGCAAGGCCACCATCATTTCTCTCTGGATTAACAAAACCATCTCCCAACTGGTCTCTCCACCTCTTCTAACCTGTTCTTTCTCCTTTAGTCTCTTCTCTATAATGGAGCCAGGGAGCATTCTAAATCATAATTATGACCATGTCACTCCCCTCTAGAAAACTGTGCCACTGTTTTGTATTTTAGTCAGGTTTTGCCATATAACAATCCCAAGTCTCAGTGACTTACCAAAAGAAACAATGTTTGCACGCTTTCGGGTCTGTAGGTTGGTGGCAGTTCAGCTGGCCAAGGCTATATTCAGCTGGGTAGGACCCCAGACTTCTAGTTGGATTTAGGTCTAGTTCATCAAGTATCTGTCATCCTAAGGCCCAGGCTGAAGGGGCAGCAACTACATAAAGCATATCTTTTTCTTAGCTGGTCTCAGGACCGCAGGAGGGGGAATCCAATTGAATGAGCTCCTTCAAGCTTCCTCTGGCCTTCTCTGCCAACTTTCCATTGGCCAAAATGAGTCACATTGCTAAACCCAAAGGCAGAGATGTACACTCTGCCTACTGTGAAGCCATGGTCACTTCTGTAGTATGAATGGAGTGAAGAACTGAGAATAACAACGAATCCTACTTTTCCTTGACCTCAGGGTCAAGCCCAAATCCCTTCACAATTTTTTTTCTTACTTTTCCACTTTCTTCTCTTGCAACCTCTCTACCTCCTTCACTGTATTCTTCTCACTCTATTCGCCTGACCATCTTTCAGGTCCAATTATAGGAAATACTATCTTTCACTTTCAAGCCTTCTTCCATGCTCCTGCCTTGTCCTGATACACTCTTCTTTCTCCCTTCCCCACATCTATCTTTCCGCCCCTATTTACTCCAAAGGTCTCCCAGACATCAATGTAAATATCACCTCCTATAGGAATGAATTAGTTGCTGCCTCTCTGCATTGCCAAAGCTCCAACACCTGATTTTATCAGAGCCTTTAGCACAGGCATTGTTTTTTTTAAATTTAATTGACTATCTTCCCTCATAGGCTATGTGTGACCTTCATGAGGTTGCAAACTGTGACTCTATTTCACCATTTTCAGCACCTAACATCATTAGTGCCTTCCATAGAGAGAGTACTCATTTTGTTTTTATTGGGTTGGCCAAAACGTTCATTTGGGGTTTTCCATAACAGCTTATGGAAAAACCCTAACAAACTTTTTGGCCGACCTAATACTTAATGAATGTATACATAAGTGAGGACAAACAACCAAGAATGCAATTTGGTTTGAGGATCTGCTCATAATAATATAGTTTGAAAAGTCTAGTGTATATATATATATATGTGTGTGTCTGGAAGACTCATGGCAATGAAAAATGTGCAAAGCCTTTGTATTTTTCAAAGTCCTCTGTGCTGTTTATTTTCATCACACATATCCCCCCTTTGTTAGACTTTTGTCCACAGGCTACATTGCAAGACAGCCTACAGGTTACCCTAGTAATTTGAAGAGAGGCTTTACCCTGTGGCTGTAATAAAAAAGAGAGAACTGGGCTGATAATGTTTGCAACAATTCAGAGGATGCAGCTGGAATACTGATCAGCTCTGGAGGCTGATTGGATGGATGTTCAGGGACAAAGGCATATCTCCCTTAGGAGGGAGTGGTCGGATCTGCCTTTGTGAGGTACAAGTTATTTATAGCCAAGAGACTAATTGTTAATCGATGAATTTCTGAGTGAAGAGACCCAGATGTTCCTTGCTAATTTTCCTTTTTAGAGGGTGTCAATTTATGTAGTCTGGCTTGAGGGCTGGGAGGGTCTATCAGTCACACCTGACTAGCTGCTCTGCATGAAAATGTGAACAGTATTGTTTTGTCTTCGGAATTTGAGGAAGAAAATTTAATTAAAGACAGGAACCACTCCTAGTCCTCAATAAAGAGCAGACAGGAAGGCTGATTAAGGATTTGAAACTGATTTGTTGGAGGGTGGTTGGTGGGAGGGTAGGGGTGTGCTTAGAGAGGTTAGGAAAAGTCATGGAAGAAACCCAAATCTTTCAGGGTCCCAGCATATGGATTTGTTTACTTCAAGAGGTAATTGCCAGCTGAGGCCCATGTTTTTGAAGCTCATTTCAAATTCTGATGATAGAGAAATTATTCCTTTTTCTGATGATGAGAAATCTGATCCAAGTTGCATAGGCTTAGAAGCGTCTCTGGTAGTAATTTGCTAGATTTAAGGATATAGGATTTCACAATTAGATTCTCATTTAAGAGAAACCATCTTGCTTATTTAGAAAATTAGTCTTTTATTAGTCAAAATGGATTTGCTTCTGAGGCCTAAACTACTTGGACTCATTTCAGGCAAATGTTTTCTAAGAGCTGAGTTCCTAAATTGAAAGAGAAACATAAGCCAACACAATAACATATTTAATGAACTGCACGAATGTGTTGGAAAATTCCCATCCCAGCCAAACAGTAGAACAGAAATCACAACCAAAGGTGCCAAACCGCTTCTGTTTTTCCCAAAGGCCCAAATCATGCTGGGGCACAGTATTGACTCATGCATTTATTGATTTTTTTATTTTCTGAATTTCTTACATAAAACCTGATCCTTTAAAAATATGGGCTGGTTTTTCTGGGCAAGATTGGCAACACAGAATTATTTCTCAAATGAGATCAATAATCCCTTTGGGAAGAGTGTGTGTGTTTGTGTTTGTGTTTGGGGGGTTGGTGGGAGATGGTTATGAAGAGACTTTGGAAACTTCACATTATATGCAGGAGCAGGGATGTGGAGACCCTCTAGATTGTGTGATTAGCCTCTTCCTAACCCTGGTGGCTCAGTGGTAAAGAATGTGCCTGCAATGCAGGAGACGCAGGAGAGCCAGGTTCCATCCCTGGGTTGGGAGGATCTCCTGGAGAAGGAAATGGCAACCCACTCCAGGATTCTTGCCTGGAGAATTTCATGGACGGAGGAGCCTGGCAGGCTACAGTCCATGGGGTTGCAAAGAGTCGGACACGAATAAGCATCTAAACAACAACAAATGTACAATATCTCCCGTCCTTTGTGTTGTGACTCATCAGCTCCCAATCATTTCAAAGGTTACCGTGAAACTCTCAGCACAGCTGCTTAATGATGGCCTTGGAGAACTCTGCCCACCTCCTCACCCACAGGACACCGAACATTCCAAGTGGAGACGAGAATTGATCTGGTGGCCACAGAGAGAAGCCCAGCAGGGCAGTGCCTGGATGAGGGAGAGCAGGCTGGAGGGAGAGGCCTGTTTTGGATCTGGAGTCCTGGAGGATCATCATCTACAGGGTGAGGAAATGACTTCTGAACACACACAGTTCTGAGGTTCCGGGGAGAAGCCCTGGAAGGAATGTATACATGGATGGATGATCTGCTGCCCACGCTGTTCTGATTCAGCCCCTACATGTGACCTCTCCTTGCGCTTCTCCCCCTCGCATTCTTTGAGCCCTTGTAAGTCAATCTATGCCAGTGTGGCTGCTCAGACATCACCAGGTTCTTGGGTTAATATGGGAAAAGACTTAGTGATCAGAGACACATGAGCCTCCCGGATCTCCTCCCCAGCAAGCAGACGGAAGATCACTGTCAAAGCACGTTGCAGACCCAATTCTGCCAAACACACAAGTACTTAGAGCCAACAGTCCCCAAACAGGCAGCCTGTTCTATGAATTGACCTTACTGTCACTTCCCTAGTTATTCCTACAAGCACCTGACCTCAAAAGTTTAATCCAGGGTGGACTCGGCACTATTCTGAAGACCAGCGAGTAGGTCTCTTAGTTAGATCAGGCCCCACTGTTCTTTCTGAAGGCAGCACACACCAGAATGCTGTGCCCACACGTTAGGCTGCTGGGTATGTGGGATTCCTGTTCTTTCACTACTTAAGAGTTATGAGCCCCATTCAGTCTTCCGAGCCCATCACGTATCTTGACCATCTCTCATTTGACCATGGGGAAATTCTTTCAACACCCCTTCAGTTAATATAAAAGCCCCAGGGCAAATTCAGATGGCCGTGTTTGCCTAGCTACCTGCTGAGGGTGGATTACTAATTAGAGCCCTCCAATGTTCATTAACTGCCCCTGGAGTGTACATTAAAGTATTTTTTCCCTCACAGATTTAGCAGTTTCTGTGCTCGCCCTGCACTAATCCCCATAAGTGATATTATAAATATATTCATCAAAAGAAAATAACTCAGTAAAACTACTGCCACTCAGTGTGATGCAGTATGCAGGTTATTAAGCCATTGTTGCTCAACTCCAAACTCTTCTTTGTGATGCTAGGGTCGGTGGGGATTCCACAAACGTGTGTGCTTTGCCAGCTGTCAGTGTTGGGCTCTGCCCAAAGGCGCACTGGAGAGAGACTGCCAAGCTGGGAGACAGAGAAGGGATGGTGCCGTCTGTGTCTGGCATTAGCTGGCGACTATACTTTATCAGGAGCCATGGCTTCCAGCACCAACTGGTCCCACTTTCCAAGTTGTTTACAGTCCTCTTGGAGCCAGCTCGTCATCCTCTCCGCAGTTCGGCGAGGCTGTCTTCTCAGGCCTCTGAGGCACCAGCCGAGCAGCTCGCCCCTCCGGGGTCTGGGTCTTGGCTCCATGGGGTCCTTTCTCTGAGCTCCGAGGCTCCAACAACTCTGACTTCTTTCCTTTGCTTCCTCAGTCCCAGGGCCGGTACCTGCTTCTTGCAGTTATTGTCTTTGTCTTATGTCAGTGTTCCCCTTTGGCTTTTCCAACCCTCTGACACCTGCTTTGGACTTCCCTGGTGGCTCAGACGGTAAAGCTTATGAAACCCATATATTAAATTTTTCCTGTTAAAACAACTGATCTGGGCTCTATTTTCAGACTGGACACTAAACAGTATGCTGCTGCTGCATCGCTTCAGTCGTGTCCGACTCTGTGCGACCCCATAGACGGCAGCCCACCAGGCTCCCCCGTTCCTGGGATTCTCCAGGCAAGAACACTGGAGCGGGTTGCCATTTCCTTCTCCAATGCATGAAAGTGAAAAGTGAAAGGCAAGTCGCTCAGTCGTGTCTGACTCTTCGCGACCCCATGGACTGCAGCCCACCAGGCTCTTCCGTCCATGGGATTTTCCAGGCAAGTGTACTGGAGTGGGGTGCCATTGCCTTCTCTGAAACAGTATAGTCAGGGTCTAAAAATAACAGAAGCAGAGAAAATATTCTAGGAGTTTATGAAGAAAATTTCAAACCAAAAAGTTGGTTTACATGGAAAGGACTAGTGGAATATGATAATCTTTGGATAGCCCGAGATCTAAAATGTCAGTATGGTATGCCTGTATGAATAATTATGAAGATTTCCCAACATCGAATTATCACAGTGATCTGACAGCAGATACTGGGGAGGCTGGCACGAAGCTCCTAGGTGTTAAGCCACTGTGCTAGCTAGTTGCCCAAAATGGCCCCAGAAATTCCTTCTCTCTATGCACATGCCACTCTTCATATCAAGGGCATAACTTGTTTCCCCTCCCTGTGAATCTGGGCTGGCCTTTCAACTCAATTTATGCTGATATTCTTGGAATTCTGGGCCCAGTCATTAAGAGAATTGGCAGTTATGCTTCTGCTTCTGAAGTTGCTCACTCTTGAGACACCCCCTTCTCATAACCCAGTCACCATGCTGGGAGAAGCCCAAGGCACATGAGGAAGCCATGTAAAGGAGAACTCAGATATGCTGGTCAACAGCCCTAACTGAGATCCCAGTGGACAGCCAGTATTTACCACAAGCCTCATGAATGAGACATCTTGAATGTTTCAGACCTCTTGGGCCCCCAGATGACTGCAATCCTATGTGACATTATGTGGAGCAGGAGAACCATCCAGCTGAGCTCAGTCTACCAAGGGATTGGTGAAAGAGAAAGAAGTGATTATTTAAGCCCCTGGGCTTTGGAGAGTGTATTTGCTGCAAGAAAGAACCAGGACAGACAGGAAGCCCAGTTCCCAGATACTGGGAAACTAAGGTCACTGATAGGAAATTTGGTGACACAGTTACTGAGGTTGCTCAAATCCATCCTAGCAGGAGTATTTGTACTTCTACCGAATGATTCCTTTTAAGCTAGCACAGGAGGATGAAATTTCGATTATATTAGCTGCGACGAGAGTTTAGGGAAGGGTCTAAGTCCTTTGATAGGCTGCCTGGGCGATGGAAGATGAAGCAAGTGGACAGTGAGTGAAAGGAGACAACAAAGATGTAGGCAAAATTGCCTATATAGAAATGGATAGGAATTCCCAGAGTGAGTGAAGACAGGGAAGAGAAGGGGAAGTAGAGAGTGAGAAAGTAAGGGAGCAGCTAAGCAAGGACTCGGGTGAGTGTGAGGCTGAGAATGAGAGCAGGGTGAACAGGCAATCAGGTAGCAGGCTGGATACCTGAGAAATTCCTGGTGGGGGGCGGCTATGACTTTCAGAACAAGGTCATCTAGTACTTGGTATTTGCTGTAAATTTAGGCCTTTGGGGAATGTTTTCTGTTGAAACTGATGTGGCAATGAGACCAGAGACTCAGAAATTTTTGAAATAGGAACATTTGACATTTACTAAAAAAAAAAATCCATCTGAGAAGAAAGGAGGAGAGCAAGTCCCTAGTCAGAGCC
>SJYT01005250.1:57643-67987 GCA_006410635.1 Cephalophus harveyi
TGGAGACTCTTATATTCATAAATGAATAGAGATGACTTTGAAAAGCAATTCAAGTATACATTTGGAAACAAAGGGAATCAAAGTAAATAGAATGACTGTTCACGTGGAAAAATATTCAGGTGACTACTTAAAAAGAATTACAGTAGTCACTCAGAAGAACAGAGGAATTAAATGTTGAAAGAACAAAGCATTAAGGATCTCTTGTTACTTTGGTTTTTAACTTTGGGGACACATGACATAGAGTTCTTTAGCTTTTGGCATAGCTGATTTCCCTCAACTGCATGAAGGATAAGGGGTTGTATTTCCCTCTTGGACTGAGACGAGAAAACAGAACAGGAAGAAATGTGTGATCAGTAAGAGCTGGAAATCTTACTGAGAAATGATCAGGAAATCCAGGAAATCCTGAGCTCCTAGGGATCTGCAGACATTTCGGGACAGCACTGAACTTGTCGCAAAGTTTGGGGAGACCTGAGTTCCCTCAAAGCCACAAAACAGACCCGGGTGACAGTTATAAGAGAGTTCCAAGAAAGGATTAGAACCAGGGGTGCTATGGGTATTCACTCCATGTTCTTTTCTGTGCATCTAGAATGGTACTTACCAGCTCTCCTTGGGAGAAATGAGGACAGAGTCACTTGAATCATCTGTGTTCTGGGGTTCAGATATGGAAACCTAGTGGAGATGGCAGGCTTTTTATAGCCTAGAGTCCGAAGAGTTTTAGAGTCTTGAGTAAAGTTTTGGTGATGCGCTTCAGGCTCTGGCTGGTCAGTGGATCCCTAGTCTAGCCATCGTGAACCTCTGGTCTCTAGGCTGGAAGGTATTTTGAGAGTCATAGAATTCAGTCCCCTATTGTCCTGATTGTACAAATGAAGCTCGGAGAGGTGAAGTGACTTGGGCAAGGTCAAGAATTGGTTATGCAGCAAAGCTAGAAAGGGAATCCTGCTTTTAGATTTATGGTAGATTATATTCAGTTCAGTCAGTCATGTCCAACTTTTTGCAACCCCATGGACTGCAGCACTCCAGGCTTCCCTGTCCATCACCAACTCCCAGAGCTTGTAAAACTCATGTCCATCGAGTCAGTGATGCCATCCAACCATCTCGTCCTCTGTCATCCCCTTTTCCTCCTGCTGTCAGCCTTTCCAGAATCAGAGTCTTTTCTAATGAGTTNATGTCCAACTTTTTGCAACCCCATGGACTGCAGCACTCCAGGCTTCCCTGTCCATCACCAACTCCCAGAGCTTGTAAAACTCATGTCCATCGAGTCAGTGATGCCATCCAACCATCTCGTCCTCTGTCATCCCCTTTTCCTCCTGCTGTCAGCCTTTCCAGAATCAGAGTCTTTTCTAATGAGTTAGCCCTTTGCATCAGGTGGCCAAAGTACTGGAGCTTTTTCTATAGATTATATTGCTATCCCCCCCCCCCCCCCAATACTTCTTTTATTCTCTCTCTTCAGTACCCCTCTCCTGTAGTTTGTGAACTCTGTTTTCCTTTTTTACCTCAACAGCCTGAGTGAATATGACATGGAGCAGAGCTGTGCTCGAAGTGTAGTGTGAGTAGACATACCCTTTGCTGGCTGTCAGCCACTGAAGTTTTGAAATGGTTATCACAGGCTAACTTAGCCATTCCTGAATTTCTATTGCCTTGTAAGCAGGCTATCTTGCAAGAGAAGCAATGTCTTATCCATCAGTCTACCTGGAAACTATCAGTACACTTGCACTGTAAGTTATTAATTTGGAATGCTGCTACAAATTCACCTCCTATGAGTCTGGGTTACATCTGAATGGATCTAATCAACCTGGTTAACCGAACCATTAGAGCCAGGAGTTTAGAAAAGAGACAGTGACCTTGAGGCCTTCCCTGAATATCCCTTCCTCCACTGGGCAGAAAGCAAGTGGAGGAGGAAGTGAGGAGAAGGGGGCCAGGCCAAGAAAGGGATTTGGCAGGTGATGCAGATGGTGAAATTTCCTAACTTCATACTTTTGTGAAGGGCCAATCTTGAGACTTGAGACTTAGCTTTGTCCTTGAGCCTTAGGAAGTTCTTCCCTACCTGGTTCCGTTCCATATGGCCCAACATCTCACAGGAGGCCATTTCTCATCCCTAATCAGGGGCAGAAGGAAAATTTAAGGTGGTGGCTATCGGATTGTATCCTAAATATTTAAGTTGCAATTTCCATCTTAGCAGTGCATAACAAAGTCTTCATTCTATATAGTTTATTTTTTTTCATAATCAAATTTAAATGTATCAAAGAGATTGACTTGGGTTATTCATTGGTTATTATTTATCACATTATGTCATTAATGTCACTGACTGTGTGTCACTAAACTGATTCAGCTTCAGTTCAGTTCAGTTCAGTTCAGTCGCTCAGTCGTGTCCGACTCTTTGCGACCCCATGAATCGCAGCACGCCAGCCTTGACTAGACGGACCTTAGTCGGCAAAGTAATGTCTCTGCTTTTGAAAATGCTATCTAGGTTGGACATAACTTTTCTTCCAAGGAGTAAGCGTCTTCTAATTTCATGGCTGCAGTCACCATCCGCAGTGATTTTGGAGCCCAAAAAAATAAAGTCTGGCACTGTTTCCACTGTTTCCCCATTAGGGTGAGGTAATGGTGGCCCCAGAATTAGATTAGGTCATTTGGCTGAAAATATTGTATACCCGTCCCATGATTCACACATATCCAGAAGCAAATCCCAAACACCAGATTTAGGTAAAATACTGTTTTTGAGCTACTAGAATTTTGATATTCCCCTCGTCAGAGGCTGAGTTACCTAAAAGTGTTGCTAAAGTCAGAGGGTGATTCACGTTGATTATTACAGTCTGAAAACTCAAAATCATTAAACAGACCTCATATTTTAATTCAAATTTTATATATTTTATGAAGTCATGAGTAACCTTTAAAAGGAGCCCTGAAGGAAATCTACATGCATTAAAATGTCATATTTAGTGCTTCATGGACAAGAAAGGTACAAAGCAATTAAAACAGATAGGAGCAGGCTTTGTGTTTCAAATATCGATACCTCATGACTCCAGTAGTTGAGACAAAAGGTATTTCACGTCAGCATTCGGCAGGCAGCCATAAAATCTGACTGTCACTGCATGAGAAACAAGATGTTTTATTTATGTATTGTCAAAAGTTCACAAAGACTCCATTATGTGGGAATGTTCGGTATAACCTAAGTGACAACTCCATTCTCACATATGCCATGTCTGATCTTGCCTGGCCCAGAGCAGCCCAGCCATGGGGAGAGCTCTGTTGACAAATATTTGGATTAGACATTGCCCATTTGGGCTTCTTAGGAACACAGCGTGTTGCTGTCTAGATGGAGTAGTCCTCAGTGCCCGATGGGTGCCACCACGACCTACCACCACAGCACTGGGGAAAAGCACCAGACCCTGGGGACCAAGGACAGAATGAATGACAGTGCCTGGCATTCCTTTGGCATCCACGTGCTTCCTACTGCCACTGTGAGCTACATTTTTGCAATGCTTGGTTCAAAGGACTGCAAAGTTTACATGGTAAGAGGAAGGGCATGGTGAAGAGCAAGGGTTTTGGGATCAGGCTGCCCTATGTCAAAACCTGTCTCTGCCATTTATTAGCTGGGTGACCTTGAGCAAGTTTCTTAACCTCTCTGTGTCTCAGTTCCCTTGTGTATAAAATGGGTGGGATGAGAACAGTACCTACTCACAGGGTTGTTAATGAGGATTACACGAGTGTGGGCATAGAAAGGCCATAGAACATGCTGTTCCTGGCTCCCAGTAAATGCTACCTAAGGGTCAGCTGTCACTGGTTAGCTGTCATGGACTCTGGGGACAGCTGCTGTGAGTTGGAATAGAATCTTTCAGGAGAGGGTCTGTCTGGTTTATCAGGATATTCAGTTGCCAAGACACCTAGACAGCCTATCACAGGAACTAATTTGAGGCCCTGGCCTTCCCAGGGGTGCCTGAGGAGACCAGCAATTTAGGGGGAAGTTTCACAAAACTTCGTTGCTGGGTAGGGCTTGGCAGCCTCCGCATGGTAATTCCGCCCCCCACCCCCCGACCTGAGCAGAGCCAGGGCAGGAGTTCCTGACGTTGATGCAAAGATTGACAGTGAACTGGTGGCAGCAGCTAAGCTCTGGAAAGGGCATGGTGATGAACTTCACCATTATTTCTCACACAAAGGGAGGAGTATTTCATGCACACAGTTTTAGGTTAAAAGGATTGTTCCAAAAATATTTGTCTGTGCTAAAAACTCTCAGCCAGGCACTTCCCTGGTGTTCCACTCCCCATGCTGCAGGTTCAGGTCTGATTCCAGGTCAGGGAACGAAATCCTGAATGCCGCAACTGAGAGCCCAAATACTGCAACTAAGATCTGGCACAGCCAAAAAAAAAAAAAAAAAGTGTTTACAAAGACCTTTAGTCCCACACAGGCCCTGAGCCATCTAAACGAGTGTTAGAAGCCCCATCGTTGTTGGAAATGGGCATCTGGACTTGGTCTGGTTGCCCACGCCTGGTCTCCGGAATGCTGCTGGGTTGGGGGATAGTATATTCTAGCAAGCTGCAGCCTCCTTGCCACGCGGTAGGAGATGCTGTTGGTTGGTTATCCTATAACCATTCCTCTTTCTCCTTTGCCGACCTTACACTGTAGTAATGCACAATTAAATACCACGTGTCCCATGAGTTTGAGTAAACCCCGGGAGTTGGTGATGGACAAGGAGGCCTGGTGTGCTGCTGTCCATGGGGTCACAAAGAGTCGGACACGACTGAGCAACTGAACTGAACTGATGATGGTGCCAGAGCCGAGCAGGAAGGAGAAAGACTCCTGTCTTTCCTGGCAAGGACTCGGCCGTGAAAAGCCAGGGGACTTTTTGTTTGTAGCCCTTCTAGCTTCATTTCCCCTCTGTAAAGGTCTTCTCCTTCCCTTACTGGGGGTGGGGGTGGAGGGAGCGAGGGGCGACTTGCAGGGTGCTCATATGGTTGCAGACCCCAAATTGCAGTTCTCTGCTGATCCCTGGATACACCCATCTTCACTGGAGACACATCTGGCAGTCTATTTCAGGTCCACACTACAAAAACTATGTTTTTCAAAAGGATGATGAGAATTGTTGTAAAAAGTTTTATGACAATAAAGGTGACAACCCATTAAAAAAATAAATAAATACCATGTGTCCTTGCGGATAGTCATGTGACACAGCTCTGTCCAAGGAGACATAAGGAGAACTCTCCGGAGAAATATTTTCCCCTGCTTTCTGCCTTTGGGGGCAGTTATATGAGGATATGATACTTAGAGCTGTGTTGACCATTTTGTGACCAATAGACAGCATGTCCAAGGGCGAGAAAGCCAATACGCAGAGGAATGGGAGAGTGGAAGCATGGAAAGAACCTGAAATATCTATGTCTGTGTTGAGATGTTGAACAAATCCTGGGACTACTTATCTCTGGACTCTATTTTTTAAACAACAGATGCTCTTAAGGTTTAAGCCGCCGTTAGCTGTTTATCTGTCCCTTATAACCAGAAGCATTTCCAAATGATACCGAAACTCTTAACCTGGGTGTCTAGCTTATGTACCTGGACTACTTCTTTTCTCCTGATATGCACCACTTTTGGCCCCAATTCAGGCCCTTGTTTGAAGAGGCAGAGCCTTCCCAGCTCTTGCATTTCCCTCTCTCCAAGGTGCTAGAGTAGACTATCCTCAGCCACTGGCCAAGACCCAAGGATGCCTCGCTTGCCAGCACTCAGGTGGAGACTCAGGCTAGAGAATCTCACCATGGCGTCCCAGTCACTGAATCACACCCCTTCTGTGTTGTCCTTCTAGACCCAAGGCTTTACTATTATTTGGAACACTGTCATTTGAACTACAGGTCACTCAAGGCAAAGTCAGCTCCCTTGGTCCTAGCCTTGCCCAATTCTGCCTTTTGCAGGCCTCCCTGATAGCCCTTTGGTTAAGGTGACCTCCCAACATGGCTGACAGGTGGGCTCACACTGGCTGCGACTCACACAGCCTGGAAGGTTAAGGCCCAGAAACGGCTCTTCTCAGTGCTGAAAATGTGAGTTCTAGGTGCCTCACTCCTTAGAATTTCTCTTGCTGCTGCTGACGTCATTTTGACCTTGGCCAAGAAACCTGATCTCAGTCCCTGCACTGCATCTGTTCAGCGTGATATTTTGGAAAAAGAGGCCTGGATTTCAAGATTGAGGAGGTGTTGGCTCTAGTCCGGTCTCTCCCACAAACAAACCAAAGTCAGCTGCTACTGCTCCTTTCTGAGCTTCTATTTCCATGTATAAAATAGAGCGGTGATCCTTTCCCTGACACTGCTATTTACATATTTCAGGAAGTGAATTTTAAACTTGGAGACACAATAAAAATTATAGAGTACACTTTAAAGAATTATTTAGAACATTAATGCATATTTCCATAAGTACTCACAGTGTCTTTCTAAATTTGAGGTTTGGTGAATATAATGAAAATTTCACTGGAGTCCGTCTTAATTTTTTAAAAAGCCTATGAATTTTCCCCCAGGGTTTTCTAACACACCAGAAATAAATTACAGAAAGGAGGGGGTGGGTGAAGCACTAAACAGTAATTCTTCCCAGCTGCAAAAACCTTGCTTTTCATGTGAATTAAGTCTTTGATCCCTAAAAATCCATTTTGCTCTTGGACAAATTCCAGACACTGCCTTCTTGGGGAAGCACAGTGCCAGGGACAGAATGGCTGTTTGCGGATAAGTTTCTCCTACGATGGTGCTGATCTAAGAAAGCAGCCTGAGGAATGGGTGCGGGTGGAGGCATGAGCTCTGTGTTCCCACGTTTTGGCATCTGCAAGGTGCCTTATTTCTTTTTCAAAGTACTCTGCTGCTTCTTTCCTCTGTCTTAAATGCAGGCCCTGACTCTTTTCCTTATGAGTAGATTTGTCTTTGTAATTCTGCAAGGCCGTGGCAGTCCTGCTGAATAAACTGCTGGAAATGGTAAGGCCGTAAGTGGATAGTCAATTCTATCCTTATGTAAGCTCATCTGTTTTGAATATCTGAGCATTTGCAGGTGCCAGCTACTGTCCTCAGATATACTGAGAGGCAAAGTGGGTGCAGGGCACCAAAAGTTACCCTTTTGGGGGAACTCATGCTGTGCTGGTGATGGAGACTGCCTTTTCTTAAAAATATGGTTTTAAAAATTATGTTTATATATAACATAATATTTGTCATGTTAGTCATTTGTAAGTGTACAATTCAGTGGCATTAATTATATCCACAATGCTGTGTGCCCATCACCATTAACTATACCCCAAGCTTTTTCATCATCCCCAATATAAACTCTGTACCCATTAAACTACTGCTTCTCATCCCTCCCTCCCTTCGGCCCCTGGTAACCTCTGCTCTGCTTTCTATGGATTTGCCTATTCTAGATATTTCATGTAAGTGAAATCATCCAATATTGGTCCTTTTGTGTCTGACTTCTTTCACTTAGCATAATATTTTCAAGGTTCCTCCACACTGCAGCATGCGTCAGAACTTCATTTGTTTTTATTTATTTTTGGCTGTGCTGGGTTTGCATTGCTGTGCAGGCTTTTCTTTAGTTGTGGCGAGCTGCGGCTACTCTCTAGTTGTGGTGCATGAGCTTCTCATGGTGGTGGCTTCTCTTGTTGTGGTGCACGGGCTTAGCTGCTCTGTGGCATACGGAATCTTCCAGGACCAGAGATCAAACCCATGTCTCCTGCATTGGCAGGCGGATTCGTTACCACTGAGCCACCAGGGAAGCCCAGAACTTCATTCCTTCTTATGGCTGAATAATGTTCCATTGTCTGGATAGACCAAATTTCGTTTATCCATGCATCTGTTGATAGACACTTGGGTTGTTCCCACCTTTTGGCTGTTATGGATAGTGCTGCTATGAGTATCTGTGTACAGAGATCTGAGTGCCTGCTTTCAGTTCTTTTGGGTATATACCTAGGAGTGGGACTGCTGAGTGACATGGTTTTTACATGTGGATATGGTGTCCATAGAACCAACACAGGCAGTAAGGGTTGCTAAAACAAGGACCCATAGCTGCATCCCAGAGGGCTATGGCAAGGGTCATAACCAAGTGCAAGGAGAAGAAAGGGTTGGGAGAGACAGACCCTGTGGTTCTCCTATAAGGTTGTGAGATGCAGTCAGGCCCACAGTGAAGCCAGAGGCAGGAGCCAGGTAAACTGTCTGTTTGCAGAAAGATGGTAGGAGCTCTGGGAAGGTGAAACAGAGCAGACGGATGGGGAGACTGAGGAGCCAGGAGGGTGAGAGGCAGAGGGTCACAGGGTAGCCGTGTAGTACAGAGTCAGGAAATCCATGGGAAGCAAGTGGCAGGGAGAGTAAGGGTCAGGGGTCCAACTATCTATCCATGGAGCATTGTGGGCCCTGGAAACCAACAAGCCTTGATCCTGTGGGCATTCCCCCAAGCTAGGAAGCCTCTTCTATCCCTCCTGCTAATGCAGAGAGAAAAACCTGGTTTGTGAGGGATGGTATCTGGATAAGGGCCAATCCTGACCCAAGCCTCCCAGTGGGAAAGGATCTTGAAGCACTTCCCTTTTGGAGACCAAAGTGAGCAGCTCAAGGCTCAGGATGATCCATCACCTGGACTATGATATGAGTAACTTACAGAACACTGCAGCTTTATTATAGGTCGCATCCAAGGGTAAAGATATGTACTGAGCAATGTTGTCTGCTAGGAGGCCGAGAAACACACATCTTAAATTTTAGGTGATGACTTACTCTTAACTACTTGGCTTAAAAATAACTGCCAAGGCCATTCCAGGCCACTGCGGTCAGTAATTCCATGAGGGCACAGGCCAGGTGGCATCCTAATCCCCTGTCCCATGGGCTGCTGGGAAGGGAGTTCACGCTCATCTCCAGGTTTATCCCTTGAGCAGGGGCAATGGTAGGACAGGTCATCTTGTGAAGACAGCCAGAACAGCTGCCTGGGACACATCCTGGGCGGGTGTGACGTGAGCTCTCAGTCCAGAACTGTAGAACCACATTCAGGCCTCCCCAGCGAGGCTACACAAACTGTGGATGGTACAAAATCTGCCGGCTGGAAACCCCAAGCAGTTCTTGGTGTGGCCTTCTAGACCAAATTATTTCTGGGGTCAGAAGATGCAAAGCCCCATTGGGCCTAATCTGGAAGCCTTTGTGGGACTAATTTATACTAAAAATAGCATCCAGATATGATTAGGAAAGGTTCCTCTGCTGTGTCCCTGTGAAAGAGAATAGGACCAGTGCTTCCAGAAAGCAGACAAACATTGCACTGAATTTGCACAATGCAGAACCCAAGCAGAGAGAACCTATGTTATGAGAGGATTTAGTTCCTTTTCTTCCCCTCAAGCACCGTTAAAATTGGCCTCAATAGTAACAGGCTCAGCTGGTTGTTCTGACACTTGGAGAAAATCCTGTGCTTTCTGACTTCAGATGTGTTTATTTAGGTCAACCCCCTGCTTTGGTGGCTCAGACAAGAAAGAATCTGCCTGTAATGCAGGAGACCTGGGTTTGATCCCTGGGTCGGGAAGATCCCCTGGAGGGGGGCATGGCAACCCATTCCAGTAGTCCTGCCTGGAGAACCCCCATGGACAGAGGAGCCTGGTGGGCTACAGTCCACAGGGTCGCAAAGAATCGGACACGACTGAGCAAGAAAGTACAGCACAGAGCCTGCTTTGGTGGGGCCTCACACCCTCCCCACTTGTGTAAATCTGAACTCCTCCAGGCTCAGAGATGCCTTTTATGAAACTCTCCCTGGAATCACTTGCTGCTCCCATAGTCCTCCGTCTCCTCTGAAACCCTAAAGTTACTTTCCATATTCTGTTTTATTTGTGTACCTTAAAATCTCCTCTTACTCTATGGTATACTTCTTGAGGTCACATGTTTTTTCATTTTTCCATTTCCACAGTGTGTCTTGCAGTTAAGATGCATGCAAGAGATATTTATAGAAGTATTTCATGAATAAACTCATGAATACAGAAGGAAATTATATTTAGCACAACTTATTAGAATCCCTATCCATAAAGTTGTGCTAGAATATTTTGGGAAAACATTCTTTGGTATCTGACTTAGTTGCCCAGTGTTTCAATATATCTATTTTTTTTCTTGTCTTTTCCTTAGTAGAAAAAACACCATCTGCTGCACAGTATTACTTAACTAATTAATTAAATGATTAATTCAGTTCTAAAGGCCCCGGCAGCCCCGTCTTCTTCAGACTGGCTAGCTCCTATTCTTTTTGTCTTCCATTTTCTACTGCCTGTGCCTTAGTTTTCTTGGCAGGGAAATAGGTCTGTCTGTTACCTCACCGGGTTGTTGCTGTGAGGGCAAAATGAAACAGTGATGAGAAATGTTTGGAAAAGTGATCAGTGCCAGG
>SJYT01005250.1:68112-102158 GCA_006410635.1 Cephalophus harveyi
TGGAAAAGTGATCAGTGCCAGGTGAAGTGATATTGGACAGGGCTTTTCAAACGAGTCTGTAGAATGACACGTTTGACCATTCGAGAGAAGACAGTGCTACAGGACAAGTTGTTGGTCATAATGAGCTCTGAGGCGACTGTGCACCATGAGCGCCTGGGGGGCGGGTGGAGAGCAGGACAAAGGACACTTCCTCCATTAATCATGGGGGTGAGATCAGAGCTCTTCTGTGCACCCACTTAATCAAAACAGCACACCTCCCCTCCAAAGCAGCCAATGCCTAAACCACACAAACGAGTTATTTCAAAGTCACAGGAGTTGCCTTACAGAACAAGACAGCCTATTAAAAATGAATAATGTGCATTTCTTCCTGGAAAGAACAAATCAATACCCCTCAGTGGGCCCAGTGCCACCTACCAGCTTCCACACGAGTATGCCTTTATCCAGAAGAAGGGTATGAAAAGGACAGCTTTTCCTTCCCCTCCCTCGGGCTCACCAGTGAAAGCAGCTCACATCTCTCCCTTCAAAGGTGGAGTCTGAAATAAAAGAAGTTTACCTTCCCCCAAGAGTACATTATAAGTTTCAGCCATAATGGACACTCTGGGGGCAAATATTTCCTCCTAAGTTCCATGGAACCTTTAGGCTCGGATTACTCAGAGAAGTACAGTTTTTCACTTTGTAGATTCAACTGCAACCCCTTTGCAGTTCAAGTCCGTCACACAGATTTATCTTTAGGCAAACACTTCTGAGTTTCTACTATGCATCAGCATGGTGCTAAATCTATGAATCGACACTTAATTCTCTCATTGTATAGACAAGGGAACTGACATCAGAGAGGTTAAGTTGTGTGTCCAAAGCCACACAGCTGGTAAGAGGGAGAGCTGGGTTTTGAACACCTGAGTCTCTGTGGCTCCAGAAACCCTTTTTTAAACCATTAGACTCTACTGTCATTTGCTGTGTGGCAAGCACTATAGTAAGTATTTAGGACCCAGGAATGAATCAGATTTGCTTCTTGCTCCTAACTATCAGACACTGGCTTATTATCTTGCGTAAATAAGTAACTTTATTTATTTGGCTGCACCAGGTCTCAGTTGCGGCATGTGGGATGTTTAGTTGTGGGATGTGAACTCTTAGTTGGGGCAATGTGGAATCTAGTTCCCTGCCTAGGGATTGAATTTTGGGACCTCTGCACTAGGAGTGCAGAATCCTAGCCACTGGACGACCGGGAAAGTCTCTATCTTACCTAACTTTAGTTTAGACTTTACTGGATATCATAACCCTGCGGGGAGGAAATGGAAGAGCCACAGAGCTGAAGGTCTTGCCCCAAGTAGGCTGAATAAGTGACAGAGCAGAGGTTCAGATCCAGGCAATGTAATCTGGTTTCACAGCCCATGCCTAAGCACTATGCTGCGTTATTCCCTGTGGATATTGGTAAACAGATATTCACCCAAGGTTCCATCACTTCCTTAACTGAGGTAAGTAAACGTAGAGTATAACATAACTATGGTCTGGACTGAAGAGCCAGGGACTCCAGATTTGGAGCTGAAAAGCTGCCACCAAGAGAGGCAGCAGAGGTGAGAAGGGCGTTCCATGCCAGAGGCCGCAACAGGCGAGAAGGAGTTATCTGTGTCCCTCACACACCGCGCCCAGACAGTGCACAGCAGTCTCCCAGTACCAGTTCGGTTTGTCTTTTTTTAGTTTTTTTTTTTTTTTTAACTTTTTATTGAAGTTTTCCCTACATATGGTAAAGTGCTCTAATCTTATGTGTACAGCCTGATGAGTTTTTACATAGGTATACGTGCCCAGAGACACCACCCAGAGTGAGATGCAGAGTACATCCCGAGCCCTGGAAGACGCCTTCATGTCCTTGCCCAGTCAGTAGCCACGCTCCTCTTCTGAGATCACCAGTATTCTGACCTCTATCACCTCTATTGGTTGGTTTTGTCAGTTCTCGCCTTTTACACAAACAGAATCATGCAATATGTGTGTGTTCCTTTGTGTCCGGCTTCTTTTGCTGAGCAGAATGTCTCTGTGGTTCCTCTGTGTGGTTGTGTGAGGCAGTCCTCAGTTCTTTCCACGGTTGTCTCGTTTCCACTGTATGAATACACCTCAATCTACTCATCCACTTTAATGGTCATGGATATCCGAGTTGTTTCTAGGTTTTGAATATTATGAATAAAAGCACCATGAACATTCTTTTATGGGTCTTTTGGTGGACATCTGTTCTCATTTCACTTGAGTATATAACAAAGAGTGGAGTTGCCAAATCGAAAGGGGTGTGTGGGTATGTGTGTGTACCTTTTGACTATGCACACATACATACACATTTAGATTCAGTAGGTATGGCCAAAGTGTTTTCCAAAGTGATTCTATCTACCAGTTTATACTCCTGTCAGCAGTGAATGAAAGTTGCAGTTACTCTAACCTTCTTACTCACATTTGATACAGTTCAGTCTGACCATTCAAAAAAACTTTATTTTGAAATAATTGATTGAAGGAACCACAATCAAGATACAGACATGTTCCATCACCACAAAGATTTCCCTCATGCTATTCCTTTAAAGTTCTATCCTAACTAGCCCTAACCTTTCGTAATCACTAATTAGCTCTGTCTCTATACTTCTGTCATATTGAGAATGTTACATAAATGTAATCATACAGTCTGTGCCCTTTTGAGATGTGCTTTTCACTCAGTGTGGTGTCCTTGAGATGCATCCAAATTGCTGTGTAATATCAATAGTTCCTTTTTATTGCTGAGTGGGATTCCATGGTATGGATGTAGCACAGTTTGTTTAATCATTCGCTTATAATAGAACATCTTGGTTGATTCCAGTTTTGGACTATTACTAATACAGTTACGTAGATTTTTGTGTGGTAATAAGTTTTCATTGTTCCATGAGAGATACCCAGGGGTAAGACTGCTGGGTCATAAGGTAAGTATATGTTTAGTTTTTTAAGAAACTGTGAAACTATTTTTCAGGGTGGCTGTACCATTTTACATTCCCACCAAAAATGTAAGAGAGAGATCTAGTTACTCTACATTCTTTTCTTTTAAATTCCTTTTATTTACTTATTAACATTTTTATTTGGCTGGGCTGGGTCTTTTGTGGTGGGATCTTTGTTCCTGCATGTGGGATCTACTTCCCTGACCAGGGATGGAACCCAGGCCCCCTGCATTGGGAGATCAGTGTCCCAGTCAATGGACCACCAGGGAAGAAGTCTCTACTCTACATTCTTTAAAGAAGTTGTCATTTTTTCTCTTTGTTTTCTGTTTGTACTGTTTTTTTCCTTCTCCTGTCTTTCTACTTGAACATTGTTTAGAATTCCATTTTTATGTATTTGTGTTTTCATGATTAGTTTCTGTTTATGTGATTTATTGTTTCTGAGTCTCTCTCTGAATAAATGGTTGCTTGTTACTATATTACATGTACATAACTCGTCACTGTCTACTCGTTTGAGCATCTTACAAGTCTGAGAGAAGAGTAAAATCCAACTTCCTTTTATGTTCCTTTACCCTCTCCCATGGATAATATAATTGTCTTAAACATTTCCTATACATACATTGAGAACTCTTCCTGGTAGTATTATAATTTTTGCTTCAACTGTTGAACATAATTTAGAAAACTCAAGAAGGAAAGTCTGTTGCACTTATCCATGTTTTGATTCTCTCCATTATTCTTTCTTCCTCTCTGATGTTCCAAGATTTTCTTCTTTTAGCATTTCCTTTCTGTTTAGAGAATTTCCTTTAGCTATTATTTTAGCATAGGTCTGCTAGTGACAGATTCCCTTATATTTTCCTTCATCTGAGAATATCTTTATTACGTTTTTTTATTCTTAAAGGTTATTTTTACTGGATGTAAAATTCTGGTTGGTGGTTCTGTTCTTTTCTTTATTACTTCAGAAATTTTATGCCACGTCCTTCCAATCTCCTTAGTTCCTTAAGAGAAATCGGCTGTCATTTGAATTGTTTCCCCCTATGGGTAATGTGTCATTTCTCTCTCACTGCTTTCAAGATTTGTCTTTTGTCTTTTCAGGAATTTGGTGACAATTTATCTTTTACCGTTCTTTTTTTTTTTTCTTGGTCATCCTGGGCAGCATGTGGGATCTTAGGTCCCCCAACTTAGATATCAAACCCAGGCCCTCAGCAGTGAAAGCGAGGAGTCCTAACTACTAGGCCACCAGGGAATTCCCAGTGATGATGTATCTTTGTGTGAAATCGCTTAGATTTATCCCATTTGGGGTCTGCTCAGCTTCTTGAATCTTTTTGTGTCACTTGCCAAATTTGGAAACATTTTAGCCATTATTTCTTCAAATACTTTTTAGGCCTGACCCTCATTCTCCTCTCATTTTGGGACTCTGATGACACAGACTTTAGATTATTTGTTACAGTCCCACAGGTCTCTGAGGTTCTGTTCATTTTTTTTTTCAGTCTACTCTGTTGTTGAGATTGGGTAATCTTTATTGTTCTGTCTTCTAGTTCACCAGTTTTCTTGTCCATCCTCTGCATTCTGCAGTTGAGCTCATTCATTTAATTTTTAATTTTTTGCCTATTGTATTTTCACTTGTAAAATTTCCATTAGATTCTTTATATCCTATATTATTTTGCTGAGACTTTCTGATTTTTCATTTGTTTTAAGTGTGTTCATCATTGCCCACCGAAGCATTTTTATGATGGCTACTTTAAAAATCCTTGACAGATAATTCTAACATCTGCATCATCCCAGTGATGGTGTCTGTTATTGTCTTTTCTCATTCAAGTTGAGCTTTTCCAGTTCTTGGTGTGACATGTGATATTTGGTTGAAACCTGGACATATTTGATATTATGTTATGGGATACTGGATCTTATGTAAGGCTTCTGTTTTAGCTGACCTCTTTTGAGGCCACTCTAGCAGGGAAGGGGTGTGTGTGTACTGCCTTCTTACTGCTAGGCATGGGTAGAAATCCAGGTTCTCTGCTGGCTTCCATTGACACCTGGGCAAGGAGGGCTTCTCATTACTGCAGGGTTGAGGTGAGAGTTTAGGTTCCCTCCTTATTGGGCCTCTGTGAACTACCCTGGCTTAGAGGAACAGGGGTGCCTCTTTATTGCTCCCCACAAAGCTTCCATTGACAACATGGGCGGGAGGCCTATTTGCCACTGAATCATGGCGAAAGTCTGGACTCCCTGCTAGGCCGCCTCTGACATCACTCCAGTGGGAGAGGGGAGGGGTTCCTCCTTCCTTCCAGGTGAGAATGGAAGTCCAGGATTCCCACGTGGTCCCTGCTGACACCAGCAGGTGGCTGAACCATCTTCAGCCTGGAAGAGACGAAGGTCCCAGCTCCTTACTTGGTCACCCCTGATGACACCCTTTTGGAGAGCTTTCAGTGCCTTGTGACAGCCTGGACAGTGTGCAAATATGGGTTTCCCATACTTTCCTTTGCTGATGAAGATGGTGGTGGTGGCTGCAGTCTTTCTATGGAGTTTACCTGGAGACAAATGGCCATTGTTGAAGTTTTCTGTCTTTCTAGGATGTCTCTTTTACGGTCTTTTGGCTAAAGAGGGCAGGTTTTTGGAGGGGCTTTTTTGGGTCTGTGGCCGTTGGTGTTTCCAGTTTGCCAGATTCTTCAGTACCTGGACTGGGATATTTGAGGCGAAATCAAAAGGCCGAAAAACCAAGAACTCACCACCATGTTTTTCTTCAGGGTCCAAACTCTCTAGCTTTTCTGACTTCTTCTCTCTACCTTTCTGAGTCTTCTTGTGTTTATTTTAGATATAATGTTCAGGGGTTTTTAAGCTTTACTTAGAAGATGGGGTTGTGGGGCTTTGGGGCATTATCTCAAGGACTTCTACGGTAAGGGGAGGGCATAGCAGAGGGGGATGTGGAGTGGGAACTCCCTCATCTATGATTTAATAGAGAAGCCTCGCTTTTGTTGATTTTATATATTGGGGTTCTATCCAAGATCTCAGGGACAAAAGTGTTCTGTTGCTTAAAAGAAGTTAGAAACTACTACTATAAACTACTGAAGTGTCCTCAAATTCCAACATTTTGGTTTCCAAACGATGTCTCTCTCACTGTCTTTTACACCTGAAAGAAGTGCAAGAATCTTTTGTCAAAATCATGTGCTTATGTTTTTAATTTGGCTAACATGGTAGCCATAACCATATGCCATGGAAGCAAAGTGTCTAGGAAACTTCCAGACATTTGCACACCTAACACAGATGTTCCATTTTGCTGTCTTTTTTTTTTTTTCCAGCTAACAGGATAGGGAGAAGGATTTAGCCTCTGGGGTCTAAATGCCTAGATTTGAGTCTTAACTAATTCCAAACTGCGTTATCTTATGTAAGTGATAACTTCTCAGAACCTCCATGTCCTCATCTGAAAATAGGGGTAATAAGGTCTAATTTATGCAAGTACTTGTTAAATAGGCCATACGAAAGATACTTAAAGAGCTGGTCTCTGCAACACTATCCAATACAGCAGCCATGAGCCATGTGAGCCGACTGAGCATTTGGATNTAATTCCAAACTGCGTTATCTTATGTAAGTGATAACTTCTCAGAACCTCCATGTCCTCATCTGAAAATAGGGGTAATAAGGTCTAATTTATGCAAGTACTTGTTAAATAGGCCATACGAAAGATACTTAAAGAGCTGGTCTCTGCAACACTATCCAATACAGCAGCCATGAGCCATGTGAGCCGACTGAGCATTTGGATTATGACTAGTGCCGGTGAGGAACTGAACTTTATTTGAATTCAAATTTAAAAACTTATATTTGATTCAGTTATTGGTAAACTTTGTAGAATATTTGGAACAATTTGTGTGTGAGTATTCCCACCTCACACAAACTCAAAGGAACACCTTTGAGTATGGACCAGCTGTAGATGTTATGAAATCTAAACACAGGTCAAGTATTTCTGATGAAAACTGAGTGTCTGAATTGTGAGGTGCTCTAAATGCAAAACACACTGGATTTTGAAGATTTATTATGAAAAACAGAGTGTAAAATTATAATTCTTTTTAATATTTACTATATGTTAAAAGTAAAAGTATTTTACTAGATTAAATAAATATATTAAAATTAACTTCACCCAGTTCTTTTTATTTAAGGTGGCTACTAAGAAATTTAAAATTACATAAGTGGCTTACTTCAAATTTCTAGTGGTCATTTACATATAAAGTAGGTAAATTAACATCATATGCTTTTAACATTGGTGAGAATGACTCCTTTATATAGTTTTTTCTACTTAAGATATTAAAATATATTTTATTAAACCACTGAGCATTTATGGAATATATAGAATTTTTGCCTAAAGGTTAACTGGCATGTTATGAGAGCTGTTCTCATTATTGGTGGGAATGCAAAGTGATGTAATCCTTACCAGATATCCTTCATTCATTTATTCAAGAAGCAATTTTTATATGTATGCATATATCCCTTCCCTCTTGGACCTCTACAAACTAACACAACATTGCAAAGCAATTATATTCCAATTAAAAATAACAATAACAAACAAAAAAACCAAAGTAAAATTTGAGCTTCTATGTGCCAGCTGCTATGCTGTGTCTACAGACACAGAGGTAAGCAGATGGGAGATGCCTGCCCTTGTAGAAGTTATGGGCTATAGGGAACATCTGTGTTAGGTGTGCACATATACAGGACTTTACTGAACACTTTGATTCATGGCATATGGTTATAGCTACTGTACTGCCCAAAGTAAAAAGACACATATTCTTGATAAAAAGATTTTCATAGTTCTTTCAAGTATGAAAGACAGAGAGATATAGATTGGAGGCCAAACTGTTAGAACTATTTGAGAAGTCAGTCATCTGAAAAATAATTCTAAGAATGGTCATTTAGTTATACTTGTGGTAGGTTCTACAAAGTAAAAAATGCACATTTAAAACAATCCTTTAAAAAGTAAACATACCATTTTCACAGAAACTCCCCTATTAGGAATTTACCCTAGAGAAATAAATAAATAGCCATGCCCAAATATATGTACAACAATGTTTCCCAAAATGTTTTTTTTGGCTGCACCACCTGACTTACCTCAACAGTGAAGGCACAGAGTCCTAACCACTGGAATGCCAGGGAATTCCCACCTGAAGTGTTAAAATAGCACAAATATCTAGAAATAACCAAATGGCTAACCAAATGAGATAGACTACTAAATGAGCCATTTGATGGAATACTATGCAGCCAGTAAAGCTCATGTTGAAAAAGGCATTGAATGACTTTAAAATGTGATCACAAAACAATATGTATGTATACTATGATTCTGATTAATACAACATCAAATGCATAGAAGTAAAGGAACAAACTTCACCAGCATGCTAATAGTATTTATTTCTCTATTGGGGCTATGAGTGATTTTTCTTTCATCTTTGGCAACTTCTACATTCTACAAGAAACATGACTTAGTTTACCATTCACAAAAAGATAAATATAAAATTGTTTTAAGTGGGTTGATTGAATCATGCTGTATACATCATTTCATAGTTGTGCTTCACTGGGACACAAGACAGGAAATGAAACATGGGAGTGTTAGTCCTATAGGATTTAAAACTAGTATAGCCATTATGGAGAACAGTGTGGAGACTCCTTAAAAAATTGCAAATAGAACTGCCTTATGACCGAGCAATCCCACTGCTGGGCATACACACTGAGGAAACCAGAATTGAAAGAGACACATGTACCCCAGTGTTCATCGCAGCACTGTTTATAATAGCCAGGACATGGAAACAACCTAGATGTCCATCAGCAGATGAATGGATAAGAAAGCTGTGGTACATATACACAATGGAGTATTACTCAGCCATTAAAAAGAATTCATTTGAATCTGTTCTAATGAAGTGGATGAAACTGGAGCCGATTATACAGAGTGAAGTAAGCCAGAAAGAAAAACACCAATACAGTATACTAACACAAGAACGGACTTTTGGACTCTGAGGGAGAGGGAGAGGGTGGGATGATGTGGGAGAATGGCATTGAAACATGTATTCTATCATGTAAGAAATGAATCGCCAGTCTATGTTTGATGCAGGATACAGGATGCTTGGGGCTGGTGCACGGGACGATCCAGAGAGATGATATGGGGAGGGAGGTGGGAGGGGGGTTCAGGATTGGGAACTTATGTACACCTGTGGCAGATTCGTGTCAATGTATGGCAAAACCAATACAGTATTGTAAAGTAAAATAAAGTAAAAAAAAAAATTAAAAAACAATTTGTTTCTTCTACATTTATTGCTTATTTGAAACAACATAAAGCAAGAGGAAGTTTAAGGTAAATGGAAAAGTAACTTTAGCAACCTGAGTGGAACAGGAAATGATTTGGGATGCGCTTGGATGTGTTATGAGCCAGATTTCTCTGCACAATTTACTTTCTCAGGAAATTTACTTTGTAAAGTTAGATGCTTCATAAATTCACAATAAAGGCTTTTAACCAAAGCTGGGTTTTGTTCTACTTCAGAGATTAAAGGTCCCCTTCAACAGATTGGAGATTACTTGGGGTTGATAAATAAGCTCTAAAATAAGAAGCAGTCTCTGTTTTTCACCATCCACCTGGTACCACTTGGCACAACCTATGCTTTTCAGGACCAAGATTTTGGTTCAACCCCATTTCATGTGTCCTTGTGCTGCTCCTTCTATTGTCCAAGCAAAAGACTGAACAGCTTGTTTAGAACAGAGATTTCACCACATCACGATCTCCTAATGCAACTGCCTGGAGGACTTTGTCTTAAGCACTGATTCTGCTTCCTTTCCTCAGATAAAATATAAGTACAGTGCTTAAATACAAGTACTGAACTAAAAGAGGTTGGTAACGGTGAAAGAGTGCCAAAGGAAACAGGGAAAGGGACTTCGCTGGTGGTCCAGTGGCTAAGACCCGGCATTCCCAGTGCAGGGGGCCCAGGTTTGATCCCTGGTCAGGGAACTAAATCCCACGTGCTGCAACTAAGAGTTCACGTGCCAAAACTAAAGATCAAAGATCTCACGTGCTATAACTAAGACCTGATGCAGGGACTTTCCTGGTGGTCCAGTGGCTAAGATTCAGCACTCCCAATGCTGAGGGCCGGGGTTTGATCCCTGGTCAGGGAACTAGATCCTGTATGCCACAGCTAAAGAGCCTGTGTGCTGCAACTAAACCTAGTGCAGCCAAATAAATAAATATTAAAAAAAAGTCAGGGAGAGAGAACTTACAGTAAGGACCAAACCAAGTCAATGTTCCTATCCAACGATAAACATTGCTAATCGCATGTCACGTGACCCAGGGCAGAGCGATAACTATGGTCCACTGGAGTAGTGGATATGATTTTAAGGACATGTCCAGTGAGTGGGAACAGGGATCAGTGAGGGGAAGTCATGGGGTACTGGGCAAACAATGACACACTAATAATAGCAACTATATTAATTGAATACCTCCATTGAGCCAGACACTGGCTTAGGTATTTTAAACAAGTTATTTCATTTGCAAATTTATTCTCAAAACACTTAGAAGGTGGGTATTATTACTCTCTCTTTACTAATGAAGAAAGTGACATTCAGAAAGGTTATTAAATAATATTAATACTACTAATGAAGAAAGTGACATTCAGAAAGATTATTAAATAATATTAATACTACTATTACTACTGCTACTACTACTGTGACTGCTGGTTAATTTGAGCAATTTCTAGGTACCAGGCACATGCGCTGTAATTCTATTTCTCACTTAATCCTTGTATCCCACCTAATGAAGTAGACAGCAGAGAACACCCCTAGTAACCTGAGATTCATATCCAGGTGTGTTTGACTTCAAAGTCCACTTCTTTTCCTTACACCATACGGTGTTGTTCACCAACTATTTTTAGAATGGTAATCTAATAACACAAATGAAGAATAACCGAAGAACAAAAGTTAGCGTGGATTTCTTTGTGGGGGTGGGATTGTTAATGTATTATATGTGCCACTAATTTTCATCCTCCTCTTCAAGGACATGAAATTTGGGGGATGTGTGTTTGTTGAAATGTTTATTTCTACTCTATTCATTAAAGTAAGAACCCTTGGCTCATTCAGTGATGATTGTTGGAACTGATCCTCAATCTATTTCCATCCTGAGTCTCCCTGCCAACCCTGTTCTCAACAAACATTGACCTATGTCATTATTTTCCCTAAAAGTTTGTCCAAAGTCAAAGAGGAAATTAATTCCCACTCCAAATCAGGACAATAGAGATCATGATAAATGTCATGTGGTCTATTGGATTTGTCCCCAGTGAGGTAATCGGAATCCCCAGAGTTAGCCATATGCTCTCTTTGGCACATTGGTTCTGTTCATTTCTCTTGCAAATCCTGTAAATCAAATGCTTATAAAAATTGTTTTTTTTCCCCTAAAACTAGACTATCCCAAGGCCAGCCTCAGCATACTTACACATTTAAAAGAAAAACCCAGTGTAATGCCAAAGCCTTCTGGAGTTATGCAGATCCAGATGATATGACCGATGAGAGGTTAATATCCAACATATACAAACAGCTCATATAGCTCAACATCAAAAAAAACAAACAACTTGATTTAAAAATGGGCAAAAGAGCTGAATAGGCATTTTTTTCAAAGAGGAAATACAGATGGCCAACAGACACATGAAAAGATGCTCAACATTGCTAACCATCAGGGAAATGCAAATCAAAACCACAAGGAGACGTCACCTTACACCTGTCAGAATGGCTATCATCAAAAACAACACAAATAACAAATGCTGACGAGGATGTGGAGAAAAGGGAACCCCAGGTGGCACTAGTGGTAAAGAGCCCGACTGTCAGGGCAGGTGACATAAGCAATGTGGGTTTGATCCCTGGGTCGGGAAGATCCCCTGAAGGAGGGTATGGCAACCCACTCCAGTACTCTTGCCTGGAGAATCCCATGGACAGAGGAGCCTGGAGAGCTTCAGTCCATAGGGTCATTCATAGGCAGGCATGACTGAAGCGACATAGCACACACGCACACCTACACTGTTGGTGGGAATGTAAACTGGTGCAGTTACTGTGGAAAACAGTATGGTGGTTCCTTAAAAAACTAAAAATAGAACTACCACGCGATCCAGCAATTCCACTCCTGGGTATATATCTGAGAAAAAGCAAAAACACTAACTTGAAAAGATGCATAAACACCAATGCTCATAGCAGCATTATTTACAATTGCCAAAATATGAAGGCAACCTAAGTATCCATCAACAGATGAATGAATAAGAAGATATGATATGGTACATGATATATATATTGCATACATATATGATATATATGTATATATATCATATACACACTTAGTTAAATACTACTCAGCCATAAAAATGAATGAAATTTTGCCATTTGCAACAATATGAATGGACTTGGGGTATTGTGCCAAAGGAAATAAGTCAGAGAGAGAAAGACAAATACTGATGATATCACTTATACGTGGAATCTAAAAATACAACAGACTAGTTAATATAACAAAAAAGAAACAGGCCCACAGATACAGAGAACAAACTAGTGGTTACCAGTGTGGAGGGGGGAGGGGCAAAATAGGGGTATGGGAGTGGGAGGTACAAACTTCTGGGTATAAGATAGGCTCAAGGATGTATTTCATCTTCTCATCCAGTTTTTGGATTAATATTTAGGTTTACTTTTCAAATTTTTAATTAAGTTTGCTTTCTGAAAATTCTATAACTAAACCTAGAGAGTTTTCTTCCAGGGTTTTCCACTTGTAAAACTCCTACTCATCTTTCAGGACCCAATTAAAAAAAAATCATTTATCTCTTTGAAGTTTCATCTTCATCTCTTAAACAGATGGATGATACGCTCCTCAGTGCCTCTACTGCTTTCAGGTCCTGCCTCTACTGTACCGCGAGTCTGCTTAGCCTTATCTGTCTTCCTCACTATGAGGCCCTCAGGGATCAGAACACATCTTGTTTATTATTGCATCCCCAGGTCTAGTTCACTGCCCATTAGAGAGAACATCTTAGTAAAATATTTGTTAAACAAATAGATTGAAATTTAGAACATTTGAGCAGTAAAGGATGGAATAAAAATGCTTTTGCTGGAGGAAGAGAGACCTTATGGAGTGGGAAGAAAGAATTTGATGTATAAAATGGTCTTCAAGGATTGGGACTCATTTGACTGGAGTTTCACTTGAGGATTAAAATGCGTTTACATAAAAATCAGTGAAATAAATGAACCCAAGTTTGGTAAAATTTTCATTTATGTTGGTTAGTCACTAAGTTGTGTCTGACTCTTTTGTAACCCTATGGACTGTAGCCCTCCAGGCTCCTCTGTCCATAGAATTTCCCAGGCTAGAATACTGGAGTGGGTTGCCATTTCCTCTTTCAGGGGATCTTACCAACCCAGGGACTGAACCCACGTCTCCTGCATTGCAGATGGATTTTTTTTACCACTGAGCCATGAAGGAAGCCCCAGAGTTTATATTACCTGTTTGAAATCTACTGTGCTTATTTCCTGAATGATAAAATGGAAAGTTTAAGCTGTTTCATCTAAGGGAGATACACAAAAACATTAAGAATGGAGAAAATATGAATATTCATGGGGGATTATCACTATATTAATAGAAAAATGAGTCAGGCCTAAATTTTCTTCAATCTAGGTCATAACTGCCCGCTGACATAAAATATAAGCTCTAAAGACAACTTCCATTAAAATTTTTATGAAAGCACATTATCCATCAAAATATTTTAATTAAAAATCCTCAGAAAACACTTAGAGCAAATTCAGTTTTTTCCTCCTTCTTTTTTCTGGTGGGGTGGTCAGGAAGAAAGTAGGTCAGAAACAACTTGGGAGATGAAGGCCGACACATCTCACACCAGCCTCAGAAGTGCCAACTGCAATTAACATCTTGCAAACCACATAGCTCACACTGTGTTGGGCAAGTGATTTTCTACTGCTGAACTTTCATATTACAAATTTGTGGGGAGTTTAGGTGTAAATGTTCCCTAAAATGCTTTCTTTTTACTTTTCAAGGAGATTCTGGGCATCTGTCTAGTGTTTGACCCTGTTCCCAAGGACTGTGAGATAGATGATCTTGGACCCGGAAAGAAGCAGGGGCCACTGGTGCTTCCTGGGAGCCAAGTCATGGCATTCAACTTCAAGGAATGTGGCACAAACGTGTCATTTTTGTTGTGTGTGTACGTGTTTGTACGAGCTATTTAACAGTTTGTAAGAATGGCAAACTTAAAACTCAACATTGAGAAAATTAAGATCATAGCATCCGGTCTCACCACTTCATGGCAAATAGATGGGGAAATAGTGGAAGCAGTGAGATACTTTATTTTCTTGGGCTCCAAAATCAATGCAGATGGTGACTGCAGCCATGAAATTAAAAGACGCTTGCTCCTTGGAAGAAAAGTTATGACCAACCTAGACAGTATATTAAAAAGCAGAGACATTACTTTGCCAACAAAGGTCTGTCTAGTCAAAGCTATGGTTTTTCCAGTAGTCATGTATGGATTGAGAGTTGGACCATAAAGAGAGTTGAGCACTGAAGAACTGATGCTTTGAACTGTGGTGTTGGAGAAGACTCTTGAGAGTCCCTTGGACTGCAAGGCGATCCAACCAGTCCATCCTAAAGGAAATCAGTCCTGAATATTCATTGGGAGGACTGATGCTGAAGCTGAAACTCCATACTCTGGCCACCTGATGCAAAGAACTGACTCCTGAAAAAGACCCTGATGCTGGGAAAGACTGAAGGCAGGAGGAGAAGGGGATGACAGAGGATGAGATGGTTGGATGGCATGACCGACTCGATGGACATGAGTTTGAGCAAGCTCTGGGAGATGTTGATGGACAGGGAAGCCTGGAGTGCTGCAGTCCAAGAGGTCGCAAAGAGTTGGACATGACTGAGCGACTGAACTGAACTGAAGAATGGCATGATACCTATTTTCTAAACTCTATTTTCACCAGGGCTTCTTAATCTGGAGTTCATTCAGGGGGCTTAAGGACTTATATTTTTCTTTTCACTATCCTCTAACTGAAATTTAGCATCTATTTCAATTATGAATATAGGCAGTGAACCACAGTGATATGAGGTATTGATCTGTAACTTTATCACCAATGGAACAGATATTTTCCAGGACATTATCATGTTGCCATATCATTTATGCTCATCACTTGGGAATTATGAGAGTTAACAGAACTACTTCTAGACTTCAGTTTTTAATGCACTAATAAACAAACACAAATATTATTATACCACAGATTGATTTTAAATATTTTTATACCTGTATTTCAATATAATTGGTTAGATTTATAGTACTATGTATTTTATTTTTTGCATTAAAAACCTTCTGAGAAGGGACCCAATGGCTTTACTAGATGCAAAGGGATCCATGGCACAAATATCAGAATCTTTGGTCTATAGAAGGACTCAGCTTCCTCAAATAAAATACTGTAGATGCAGCTGTGGTAGACACCAGTGTGTTTGAAACTCTGTAAAGTCACTGAGCCCCATCTTCAAACAATAGCTCAAGAAGAAGGCCAATATACACAACAGATCGAAGCATGGCTTCCCTGTTTGAAAGATCCTTAGCCCAAAGCCCCATCTTTGTGGCCTGTCATTTTGAAGACGACTCTGGGCAATGTTAGAAACTGGAAGCCCATGACAGACTGTGCCGGTAGCCTCAGATGGAGTCAGAAAGAGCAACAGAGAACAGAAGCTGGAGGGAAAAAAATAACAGAGGTGGAGGCAGGCTACTGTAGAAAGCAGACTAACAAAAGATAGAGGGAAAGATGGAGTCAGATTATCATGCCAGTGGCTAGAAGGGTATCTTTGATGTATGGGAGACAGCTAGCCCTGCTTCCAGTTTTGGTATTAGTTGTAGAAGTCCAATACTTTTAGCATGAGAAACCTGTTTGCTTGCTAGAGTCAAAGGAAAATGCATGAAAGTGTGGTCGTGCTGCATGAGAGTAGACCAAAAAAAAAAAAAGAAAAAATGGGGCATTCTTTCAGACCCACAGCAGAGGTTCGGGGGAGGATTCTTGGAGGAAACGATCATTGAAAAGATGCCCATTGTAGGACAACCTCTCCAAGCCTAGTGGGTGCTGTTGGTGTCCCTCGCAGATCTCCTTTGCTGGTCGGTGCCCTAGTCTTCCAGCTGCAGTGAGTGTTGGGGACCCCATTTCCAAAGAGTTGCTCTTGGCCCAACAGTAGCTTCTCCCGCCCCCAACCTCCTAGGAAAAAAAAATAGGAGTGACAATGCTGACGCCTTATTGGCATGGTGCCATGTGTACTCCAGAGCTTTCCACGGGATCAGGCTAAAGCTGGTCTCCAGTTGAGACCACACTGAACCCTTCCTGTCCTGCTTCTCTCATGTCCCTTCTCCCCAGAGCACTCTCACCAAAACCACATGAACAAGAATCCCTGCCTCAGGTTCTGCGTCTGGGGAACCCACACTAAGACTCCTCACCTCTCTCTCTCCCTCCCTCCGTCTCTCTCTCAACTCCTGAGGTTGGTTTTATTGAAGATAGGAGCGCAAAACAAGAGGCATTATGACACAGACCCTGGGTTTCACTGGCTTGACAATTTTGCCCTGGATTTTGGGACAGGAGTTCATCTCTTTTTGTACAATCAGTACTTTAGCCTAAAAGCTTGTCAGTTGCCTTGAAAAGCAAGTCTTTCCTACGCATGTCACAGATTTCCTCAGTATCTGATCTTATTAATGTGAAGTCCATACAGAATCTTTCCTTATGAGGTCTCCATCTTTAAAAGCAAGTAACTCCTACCTCTCAACTGTTTTAACTATTTTAAAAGATGATGGATCTGTTAGAAAAGATGATCATTAAGTGTTTCTAAGAGCATTAAAAATCAACTTCCCCAACTCTTGAACGCCCAGCGTCTTTAAGTGACTATGGTTTGTTTTGGTTCTGCTTCTAGCATGCAGAAGAACAAAATGTGCCAGGATGTTGAAAGGCTGTATCAGAGAGGGGTTAGTGTGCAGACTGGAGTCAGGCTGCCTAAGCAGCACTCTTGCTCCACCAATGACTAGCTCTGTGACCCTGAGCTATTAACTTAATTACTTGGTGTCTCAGTTTCTACATTTATAAAATGGGTAAAATACTAGTACTACTTATTAGATTGCACAGTGGAATAAGTGATGTCACTAAAACACTTCACACACTCAATACAAGAGACATTAGTTATGTTTTAGTCACAGTATGTGTACATTCTTTCCCACTTTACTCATGGCTTATGGATTAAATCATAGTCAAAGTTGACAAATCCTTTTATCTCACAAAGTTGACTATTTTACTTTCATTAGGCTTCTTTTATTACCTTAAACTTATGTTTTAAGTACGAATGTGAATAATTCACATTTGAGATTTTTTTGGTTTAGTGGAACAAAACTCAAGTACAAAGATGTGATGGGTTCTTGTATATTAAGTGTTCATCAAGAGAAAAACAATGAAACAAATTGAGATCATATATTAGAGGTAATTGTGCATATCCTGATTTAGAAAAACATTCAATAAGTATTATGGTTATTTGTATTTTGAAACTAACATCTTTTTATAGATATTGTGTATTTTAATTCAATGAGGAGTAAAGAAAGAACATATGTATCATTTTATACTTACCAGAGAACTTTAATTTGGAAACCAGAAGTGAAAAATTGATAAAGCTGGGAAATAGCTGCTTTAGTAGAGGAATGAAAATGTGAACTGAATGTTATCATATAGAGGAACAATAGTTTATGTAGAGCTGACTAGAGTTTCCTTCAGAGTGGTCTACAGAAGGAATGGGCCTAGGGAGAGGCCCTGTGACCCACAGTGGTACTGCTATAGGTGTGCAGATGCTGACTGAGAATTTGATCCGGATGCTACTGTAGTAGTTTCCTAGGGCTGTAGTAGTTTCCAAAGCACCACAAATTGGATGGCTTAGGCACCAGGGACAAGTTTCATGGGAGACAAGTTTTCCATAGACTGGGATGAGCGGGATGGTTTTGGGATGATTCAAGTGCATTACATTGATTGTGTACTTTATTTCTATTATTATTACATCAGTTTCACCTCAGCTCATCAAGCATCAGATTCCAGAGGTTGGGGACCCCTGGCTTAAACAGAAATTTATTATCTCATAGTTCTAGAGGCTATAAGTGTCCAGATCATGGTTTGGGCAGAGTTGGTTTTGGGGGAGAATCTGTTCCATGCCTCTCCTCTAGCTTCTGGTGGTTTGCTGGCAAAATGTGGTTTTCCTGGGCTTATAGATACATTCCCAGGATGTATCTTCACATGACCTTCATATTCACGTGGCATTTTCCCTGTATGCCTGTCTGTGCCCACATCTCCCCTTTGTATAAGAACACCAGTCATATCGGGTTAGGGTGAAGATGAAGGTGAAGTCGTTCAGTTGTGTCCGACTCTTTGCAACCCCGTGGACCATAGCCTACCAGGCTCCTCCGCCCATGGGATTCTCCAGGCAAGAATACTGGAGTGGGTTGCCATTTCCTTCTCCAGGGGATCTTCCCGACCCAGGGATCGAACCCAGGTCTCCTGCATTGGAGGCAGACGCTTTAACCTCTGAGCCACCAGGGAAGCCCTATATCGGGTTAGAGGCCCACCCAACTCCATTATGACCTCATTTCTTCACTGATTATTTCTACAGCTACCCTATTTCCAAATGAGGTCACATTCTGAAGTGCTGGGGGTTAGTACTTCAACATACTTTGGGGAATGTAACTCCCCCAATGAATTTTGGGGGACACACAGTAAAATCCATAACATCTACTAATGGGAAAACTGCCAAGTGTGGCTTTAAAGCCTGGCTATGCCCAAAAGTAGATGGCTAGTGGGTAAATACTTCTCTTCAGATTAAATGTGAACATAAAATATATTCAGAATCACCAAGAATCTTTTGATAACTTTAATCAAACAGGATTCTTCCTTTTTTTGGTCTACTTTCCAGAATCTTCTCCTGTTAATGTATGTTTCACTCTAAGGCCTTTCTTGGCCTAGGCTGCTTCTACATTTCTATTTTGGGACAATATCAGCCTTCAACAACAGGTGACCTAACACTTTCAAAATGACTCAATGAATGGTGACTAGAAGAAACTATGAGAAGAGAAATTAGGGACTGGGGGAGTGATGTGTCCAACTGGCAATAACGAGGACTGAATATGAAGTATGACTATATTTTAGGTTTTCAAAACTAATGTTTGCCTAGTTCTTATTTCTTCAGAGCCTCAGAAGTGATTTCCTAAGGTTTAGTTCAAATAAACCAAAGGCTTTTTTTTCTTTTTAAAACCTTAATCAAATGTTAAAAGGTAGCAAACCCAGGGACTTCCCCGGTGGTCCAGTGGTTAGGACCACTGTGTTTCCCCTGCAGGGCCATGGGTTTTATTCCCAGTTAGGGAACTAAGATCCTGCATGGTGCTCATCATGGCCAATGCCAAAACCAAACAAAAAAAAGATAGTAAATCTGTTGGTTTTGGATGGAGTGTCAAGGCTATGGTTTTTCCTGTGGTCATGTATGGATGTGAGAGTTGGACTGTGAAGAAGGCTGAGCGCCGAAGAATTGATGCTTTTGAACTGTGGTGTTGGAGAAGACTCTTGAGAGTCCCTTGGACTGCAAGGAGATCCAACCAGTCCATTCTGAAGGAGGTCAACCCTGGGATTTCTTTGGAAGGAATGATGCTAAAGCTGAAACTCCAGTACTTTGGCCACCTCATGCGAAGAGCTGACTCATTGGAAAAGACTCTGATGCTGGGAGGGATTGGGGGCAGGAGGAGAAGGGGACGACCGGGGATGAGATGGCTGGATGGTATCACTGACTCGATGGATGTGAGTCTGGGTGAACTCCGAGAGATGGTGATGAACAGGGAGGCCTGGCGTGCTGCGATTCATGGGGTCGCAAAGAGTCGGACACGACTGAGCGACTGAACTGAACTGAACTGATGACTTTTAGAGTATATATGAAATAATACTTGGCAGGGAAGAAGCAAGTTCATGCTGCCATCTTGGTTAGGTCACACGGCTGTGGCTGCAGGTTTTTGAGGATCACAAATGCCTATGTGGGATTAAACCAAGCCAATTAAAATCTTAGTTTCTCCAAGGGTTTTTTACTGCTGGATATTTATTATATTCAAAGATTAAATGATAGCTGAAACCAACCTTGGGTCTAATGCAGCTGTCCCAGAGTTATATTTCAGTGTTTGTGTGGGCTACATTCATAATACATTTTGTAAGAGCTTAATATAAATTCTTGGAACTCAGATAATACCTCTATGTCTATTAAAAGAAGTTAGAACTTTGGGATTTAAGATGAGGTTGCTTGGCAATAATAAAACAGAATAAAGCAAGTCACCTTAACATAAAGCAATGATTTCTTCTACAAAGCAGACTGTCACAACTGAAGGAAAAAAAGCTTTCCTTTTTAAAAGACTAGAAAGGCACAAGTTACCAAACTGCAGAATATACTTTTTCAGTAATAAAAGCGAAATTTTTTTCTAATAATTCAGTAAAATACAAAATAATAAAAATTTTAATTTGTGTTAATCACATTATATAATATACATTATATTTACATAGTAATATAATAAACAGTTGAGAATATACCATCATGCTTTTCACATGATTTTAAAGTATTTTTTGAATGAGGGTGGTTATTTTTATACATGAAAATAGTTAACTCTCCACAGGGAAAAGATGACTCAGGAGAACTGAGTGACCCAGGGAAGACTTGAATAACATTATATATCAGAAGATGGCACACTTTTGCTGTAAAGGACAGATAGCAAATTTGAACTGTGTCATTTCTATGAAAACTACTCCACTCTGCCTTTGTAGGGGAAAAGCAGCCATGGACGATATGCAATGAACAGGTGTGGCTGTAGTCCAATAAAACTTTATTTATAAACATAGGCAGCAGGGCATAGTTTGCTAATTCCTGCTATATATCAATCACTGGGGAGAACATTTTCATCAAGTAATAAATAGTGAAAATCATATCACAGAATTCAGTGCTTTCTAATCTTTCAAATAATTCTATATACATTTTTTCATTTGGATCCCACCAGATTTCAACTCTAATCCCAGCCCTGATGAGGAAAGCGCTCATTGCATGAGAGTATCAGCTGTGAGTCCCTTGAGAATATGCTTCATATCTCATTCTTTGGTGCCTGATAATGTACGTTGAATCAACTTAGTGCATTTTCTGTCACCTCAATGCATATACTGTGTTTGTCTGCCTACTTCATTTTTCCTGTCTCAATGATGCCCTTTACCTTTCCAAACAGCTGTTTCTTTGACCCTTGTACACTTTTGTAATCTTCCATATTTAAGCTGGAACATATTTATACGTGTTCCTAAGGACGTTTCAGTTAAGCTAAAGCATTAGGGTGGAGCCAAAGGCTTTTCCTCCTCGTATCTAACCTGCCTGTGCAGATGAACCTAACCAAGCATCCATCACTACACACACATAAAAAGGAAATAAGGACTATTTATTTTGGCACAGTAGACAGAGAAGGAAAAGACAGAGTCCCTTATTCTCCTATTCCCTTGACCTCGAAAGCAAGGCAGGACACTTTTGGTCTGACCACACCTCTGAGATGCAAGAGGTGGGCAAGATGAGATGTAGTGATCATTTTGGGTTCAAGTTGTGACTGCTGCGAGCTTGACTTGAGTGCTTCAAGTCATTTATTTCTAAGCAGGACATATTTGAGCTTGCTAAATTGGATCTCAAAAGCATGATCTAAAAGAGAAGATATGTACTGCAGCAATTTCCCTAGGTACCTCTCTAGGCCTTTCTATTTTTTGCCTTTGTAGTAAATTGAAAAACATGGTGTGCTATATTGCACTGTCTCCAATTGAAAGGTAGTTTTAGGGGTTAGAATTTTCCTCTGAGTGCACACTGTTTTCACTGTGGTTAATTTATAATGGGGTCATAATTGTAATTTTGATTATTTTCTTTGCCCCTTGAGTTATTTAGAAGAGTATTTTATTTTTATTTTTTTTGGCTGTACCATGCAGCTTTCAGGATCTTAGATCCCCAATCAGGGATTGAACCTGCACCCTACGCAGTGAAAGCACGGAGTCCTAACAGTTGGACTGCCAGGGAATTCTTTAGAAGAGTATTTTACTATTCATTTTCCTAACAGTTCTATTTCTTTCTTTGTATTGTTAATTTCTAGCTTTTCAGCATTCAGGTCAGAGATTGTAGAATATGTACTTTCTAAATTTGGAGATTTAAAGTTTTCTTTGTCTCACAGGGCCTTAGGCACTTCTGTAAATATTTTGTGACAGTAAAAAATGGATGCTGAATTAAAAATTTATGTGTGTCTGTGTATATATATATACATATGATATGTTATACATATATATCATGTATTACATATTATACATGTATAATCACATATGTATGTACATCTATATATTCAATCAAGTTTAAACACTAATATTACAACCTTTTATATCCATTTTAAACTAGGTGGTTTTCCAAATTCCAAAGAGGTGTTTTCTCAAAGCTTTTTTGTGTGTGTATTTATAATACTTTCAGCTCTCTATATTTTGGCAAAAAGTTGTCAGTACCTACAGGTTCATGATTGATATATTTTGGTGGCTTGTATTTGTATTAAAACATACTCCTCAAAAAAAAAAAAACATACTCCTCATTTCTTAGAAATACTTTAAAAATTCTTATATATAATAAATGAATGAGAGAGGAAATAAAACTGAAGAAACATATTAGGAACTTATTAACAATAAAACTAATATATATTCAGATGATAATTTATCCTGGTCTCACGTGAAATTTATGACCAAAAACCTTAATTTGACCTCAAGAGCTGCCTCCCAGTCCAACTACATTTCCAAGAAATACCCTCTCCCTGTCTGAGAGGGCTATTTTAAACCTTCTCAAAACTCCGAAACTTCTTCCTTACATTTTACTGTCAGCTGCCAGTCATGCTTCTTATTTCACTGAAAAATTATTCTCAGTCAGAAGCGCACACCCTTACCCTCCCCGTGGCAAGTGGCCCATCCTGCTCACCTCTGCGTCCGCAGGCCTCTGCTCTGGCCACACCGGTCAGCTGCCCCTGCTCCCACGCTCTCTCCGTAAATCGGATCCCCACCACTCGCGGCTGCTCTGGCTTAGTGCCCTGGTGACAAGTGTCCCCTCTCTTTCCTGCCTCATCAATGTTTCCCCCTCTGTGGGGTCATTCCAGTCTCAGCCCTGAAATATGTTGGATTATCTTTCATCTTAAAATAAGAGTCCTTCCTGTGACCACTTCCAGCCACTGGCCTCATTTTTCTGCCACCTGAAAAGTTAGCTACCCTGTCCATCTTGCCTTCCTCATCCCCCATGCTGTCTCTGAGCCGAGTTCAAGCAAGCGTTTGCTGTCACCTGCTCTGCTCTCAGAATTGCCACGTTGCCAAAACCAGTGGTTAACTCTTGGTTTCTCAGCAGTGTTTTGACCTGGTTGATCCCTCCTGCCTTCTGGAAACACTTCTTTCATTTGGGTTCTTGGACCTGTTTATCTCCCTCTTTTTACAAAGTTGTGGTAAAACACACAGAACAAAATTGACCTTCTTGACCATTTATAGAGGTCCAGTTCAGTGGCATTAAGTCCATTCACATCGTTGAGCTACCATCACCACCATCTGTCCACAGAACTCTTTTCATCTTGCAAAAGGGAAACTCTGTGAAACACTATGAAACACTAGCTGTCCCTGCCCTGCTCCATCCTGAGTTTCTCCTTGACTTCTACATGTTGTGTTCCAGAGCTCAGCCTTTTGACCTCATCTCTGCTCTAGTGACATTCCCTCTCTAGGAGGCCTCATCTGAACCCTGGTTTTAAATACTATCTCCACAACGTTGTTTAGTTGTTCAGTCGTGTCCGATTCTTTTGTGACCCTGTGGATGTAGCCCGCCAGGCTCCTCTGTCCATGGGATTTCCCAGGCAAGAATATTGGAGTGGGTTGCCATTTCCTTCTCCAGGGGATCTTCCCAACCCAGGGATCGAACCCACATCTCCTGCATTGGTGGGCAGATTCTTTATTACTGAGCCACCTGGGAAGCCCATCATTTTCACAATGGTGACACCCCAAATTGGGATCACAGCTGGGACTTCTCAATAAGTGGTGCTGGGAAAACTGGACAGCTACATGTAAGAAAATGAAATTAGAATACTCTCTAACACCATACACAAAAATAAATTCAAAATGGATTAAAGACCTAAATGTAAAGCCAGATACTACAAAACTCTTGAAGAGAAACAGGCAGATCATTCTTTGACATAAATTGCAGCAATATCTTTTTGGATCCATTTCCTAGAACAGTGAAAATAAAACCAAAAATAAACAAATGGGACCTAATCAAACATATAAGCTTTCGCACAGCAAAGGAAATCATGAACCAAAGGAAAGGACAACCTATAGAATGGGAGAAAATATTTGCAAATAAAGCAACTGACAAGGGATTAATCTCCAAAATAAACAATAGTTCATACAGCTCAATATCAAAAAACAAACAATCCAATTGAAAAATGGGCAGAAGACCTAAATAGACATTTCTCCAAAGAAGAAATACAGGTAGCCAATAGGCACACAAAAAGATGCTCAACATGACCATCTAATTATTAAAGAAATGCAAATCAAAACTACTATGAAGCACCACCTCATATTAGTCAGAATGGCCATCATTAAAAAGTCTACAAATAACAAATGCTGGAGAGGGTATGCAGAAAACGGAACCCTCCTACACTGATGGTGGGAATGTGAGTTGGTGCAGCCACTGTGGAAAACAGCTTGGAGTTTCCTCAGAAAACTAAAAATAGAATTACCATATGATTCAGCAATCCCATTCCTGGGCAAATATCCAAACAAAACTATTATTCAAAAATATACACGCACCCCTATGTTCATAGCAGCGCTATTCACAATAGCCAAGACATGGAAACATCCTAAATGTCTGTCAACAGATGAATGGATAAAGATGTGGTACATACATACAATGGAATGCTACTCAGTCATTAAAAAGAACAAAATATAAAATAATTAAAAATAAAAAAAGAATGAAATAATGCCGTTTGAAGCAACATGGATGGGTCCAGAGATTATCAAACTACATAGAGTAAGCCATGCTGCTGCTGCTAAGTCGCTTCAGTCGTGCCCGACTCTGTGCAACCCCACAGACAGCAGCCCACCAGGCTCCCCCGTCCCTGGGATTCTCCAGGCAAGAGTACTGGAGTGGGTTGCCATTTCCTTCTCCAATGCGTGAAAGTGAAAAGTGAAAGTGAAGTCACTGAGTCGTGTCCAACTCTCAGCGACCCCATGGACTGCAGCCCACCAGGCTCCTCCGTCCATGGGATTTTCCAGGCAAGACTACTGGAGTGGGGTGCCACTGCCTTCTCCAGAAGTAAGCCATACAGAAATACAAATACCATATGATATCACTCATACGTGGAATATAAAATATGACACAAATGTACCTATCTATGAAACAGAGACAGAATCATGGCATAGAGAAGAGACTGGCGGTGGCAAGAGGAAGGGGTTTTGGGGAGGGATAGAGTGGGAGACTGGGGTTAGCAGATATAAGCTTTTATATACAGAATGGATAAACAACAGGTCCTACTGTATAACACAGAGAACTATACTCAATATCCTATGATAAACCATACTAGAAAAGAATACTTTAAAAAAGAATGTGTGTGTGTGTGTGTGTATAATTGAACCACTTTGTTGTACAGCAGTAATTAACATAACACTGTAAATCAGCTATATTTGAATTAAAGAAAAAGAATGATTTGGCCTCAAATGTCAGTAGTGCCAGGTTGAGAAACCCTGATATTGATGCAACTCAGAAGTGTGTGTGTGTGTTAATGTTCTGGGGGCAGCCCAGTGGGTAAATACCAGGCTCCCTGTCCTCTGGTAAGGTAACTCTATATAGTTTCTTGTAGGGTCCCCAGAAGGATTCAACCTCAGTTGCCCACAAAGGCAAATTGCCCACTACGGCATCCTTCATTGGCTTTTACAAGAGTCTTTCCATCTGATTCTCCCCACTCCCTTGTTCCTGTTCCTAAGGATTGCTTCCCAAATTAACTACCTGCCCACAAGTTCTCTGTGGGTCTGCTTTTAATAATCATACCTAAACCTGGTTCCCCAACTAGATTAGGTTTCCCTACCTTGAGTGCATCCACCCCCTTTGTAATAATTTTGTATTTAGTATCAGTCTCCTTCACAGACTGTGAACTCTGTATGGATGGGTTCTATGCGTGTTTCATGTATTTTCATGGCTTAGTGCAGTTTGAGGTGCGTGGTAGATGCTCAAAAATATTTGCTGTTAGGCTGAATGAATACATGAGTGAATTTAGGCTTTCTTCCTTTGGACTAGGAGCCTCTTTTATATGCTATTTTCTTCTTACTTTGAGTGACTTAATGAGACAGCTGTGAAAACCTCCAGGAAGGGTGGGAGGTCAGGCTGTGGGTGACTTGATGGCAATATTTCTAAGGTTAATATGGAGCTATTTTGTCTGATTCTTCAGACCTGGGATTAGGACCCTAAACAGTATGAGAATATTCTCAATAGTTTTAATAAATCAAAGACTCATGGTCTACAAAGTAATAAAGAGGATTATCTCAAGACTTGCACAAAATAAACAAGTTGGAAATGATGGGAGAGTTAATCACAGGAAAAGAAAAAAATACCATTGGTGCATCACCTACTACGTGCTCTATTTCCACTAGCTCACTTAATTTTGCAGATGAAGAAATTAAAATTCCAAGAGGGAAATGACAGAGCCCAAATTTGAACTTCAACTGGCCGCTTTCCAAAGTATTACTATTTTCTGTTACAGCACAGGGGGCGGAGGGTGTGGGTCCAGAGACTGCATAGATATGGAGCAAGTGTGGTGGTGGGGGGGCCATTGGGCAGAGTTTGGACATGATGCCCTTTTGGGTTCCTTACAGCATTAGAAATGTCTTACTGCAGTGATTGCTGGCTCTCCATCTGGCCGTCTTTGTTTGCTCATCAGTTTCATCTCAGAGATAGTAGGCATTTCCCCATTATTTCCTTTGCTCTCGTTACTTCTCATTAGCTAAGGCTCCACTGAGTAGATATTGAGTCCTTGACATTTACTATATTTCATCTAATAAGCTACTGGTTGGATGACAGACACATGGTTATCTTATGTACTCAAGAAAGAAAAAGCCCTGCCAATAAACATCATTATAAGATGCCATAAATTTTAACAAGTGCCAATTTCAGAGATGTTAAAATGTGAAAGAAGTGCATCTTAGAATCCGTGAACTCAGATTCCCAAGAACACAGACTCAGTTATCCTCAAAACAGGAGCAATCTTCCTAGCTTTCCCCTCTATGATCATCAACACACACTTAGTGAGTATCTGCTATGGAGAAGGCTTGGGGTCAGGTGGTTTGAAGGAAATACAAGATATCTGGAACCAGAGCCCCCAGTTATAATCACAGTGAGGCAGTTTTAAAGTGCGACCTGAAATGTTGTGACAATCCTCCCGTGCAGAGACAGAGGTCCATGCCTCCTTCCCCTGATCTGTACGAGGTTGTGACTACTTCAGCCAGCAGCACAGCAGGAGTGAGGCTACGTGACTTCCAAGGTTAGGTAATAAAAGGCCATGCAGCTTCTGTCCTTTTCCCTGGATTACCTGCTCTTGGAACCCTGAACCTCCAGGTTAAGAAGCCAACTAACCTGACGCTATCATCATGCGGAGGCTACATGTAGATATTCCGGTTGACAGTCCCAGCTAAGCCAGCCTTTCAGCCATCCCTGACAAAGGGCATCCAAGTGGGTCCCCCGGCCCCAGCTGGTCCAACTTCCAGAACGAGGGCAATTATTCCTTTTAAGAATCAAACAATCCTAAGTTATGTGTCACTAACATGTCCACATTTCTGTAGCTTTACATAGTAAATATTTCTCTCTCACTCATGTCATAATCTGGTGTGCGTCTGGTGATCCTTTTTCATCCTGTGGTGATGACATCTAGGGCCAGTGGCTTCTAAGGTTGCTATGGAGGAGGAAGAAACCTTCCTGGATGGCATAAGATGTTTTAAAGGGCGAGGCCTGGAATGGCTCACAGCAGTGCTTCTCAAACTATCCGAGGACCAAGTTTTTTAAAAAAGTTTAACCCATCATGGACCAATACTTTCACAAAAATGAGTGCCTAGAAAAAGGAAATGCTGCTTGGATGCAGTGGCAATGTCAAATTGCTGTCAAAGTCCCTAACTGCTTACTTTTAAATATCTGTATTCACTCACTGCAAACTGGTAACATACAGTTTACAAATGGGCACTGCTGCATGGACCACCGTTTGAGGAGCACTGATTTACAGTAATTGGGCCCACATCCTACTGGCCAGAACGTGGCCACATGACCCCAGTGCAACTGTGAGCAAGCCTGGACAATATCATGCGCTGTGTGCCAGGAAGAGGAGACACTGGCTGAACTCACAGCATTGCCTCTGTGACCTGCTTTAAGTAACAGTTTTACTCTCTTTCCCTCTAGGAGGATGCAAATGTTTACAAATTTATTGTCTCATTTATGTTTATGGTTCTTATTTAAAAGCAAAAGCTTTGCAGGGCAGGAGGGGAAGGAGCTAGGAAATTGTCCTGCATAGTATGTGGTATCACTGTGATTCTCCCGTTTTACAGATCCTGACCATGGATAAAATTCGAGCTGGGTAAAAACTGTGTTCAAGGGCACACAGCAGCAATGATGTTTCTGTAACATTCCAGATCTCTGGTACATATACCAGGTGGCTACTTTTTCTGCTTCAGACTCTAGAGGAGGACCGTCCCCCCTGTACTATATGTCACCAAAGGGACTAGAGTTACCTCATTTTTGAAAAAAAGCCAGCTTATAGAGGTTTTGTATGACAATGCAGGAAAATGTTAAGTCTAAATACTTCTGTAAACTGCCAAAACCCTGCAAAAAGAGTCCATTTCAACACTCATTAGACAATGACTAACAAGAAACAGAAGTGCTTAACGTTGCAATCATATAACTTTATAAGATTGTTCCAAATAAATTACGCTTTTTTAGAGACAAGATGCCAATGTAGTTCAGAACAACTTTGCTGAGGCCTGTGTTCCATAATGGGGCTTCCTTCATAGCTCAGTTGGTAAAGAATCTGCCTGCAGTGCAGGAAAGCCAGGTTCGATCCCTGGGTTGGGAAGATCCCCTGGAGAAGGAAATGGCAACCCACTTCAGTATTCTTGCCTGGAGAATTCCATGGACAGAGGAGCCTGGCGGGCTACAGTCCATGGGGTTGAAAGAGTCGGACACAACTTAGTGACTAAACCACCATAAACCATGTTCCATAATGGACTGCTGGGTTGGGGCAGATAATAACCAGCTCAGCCCAGACACCCTCCGGTCCTCTTTCCCAATTTGTTACCTGCTCTTGGCATCAGTGGGCATTTGCTTTCATCATCCTAGCTCTGTTTTGGAGGCCTGCCCTAGGGCATCTGAAGCAGCTGGTAAGAAGAGCCAGGGGCTTCCCCAATGGCTCAGTGGTAAGAATTTGCCTGCAATTCAGGGGACATAGGAGACACGAGTTCGATCCCTGGTTTGGGAAGATCCCCTGGAGAAGGACGTGGCAACCCACTCCAGTATTCTTGCCTGAAGAATCCCATGGACAGAGGAGCCTGGTGTGCTACAGTCCATGGCATCGCAAGGAGTGGAACATGACTGAGCACACACACACACACACACACACACAAGGAAAGCCAGAGTTCCTGGGAATTTGTGTGTCCAGACAGCCCTTCCCCAGTGATGGACAGGTACAAGAATACGACAGCCCCACTCCTTCTCCCGGGTTAGAGCAAAGCTTTATGGTGAAACTTATACTCTAGACGCCCCTGAAGGATCAGACAGAAGACACCTTCTGTGGGGCTTGAGATCGCTCCTCTGTTTCCCAGTTTTCCTGGGAACATTTTCTTTTTTAAAGACTTTTTTTTTTTTTTTTTAATGTGGACCATTTTTAAAGTCTTTATTGAATTTGTTCTAATACTCTTTGTTTTTATGTTTCAGCTTTTTGGCCATGAGGCATATGGGATCTTAGCTCCCTGATTAGGGATGGAACCTGTGCCCCTGCATTGGGCCGCAAAGTCTTAACCACCAGACTGCCAGGGAAGTCCTGAAACAGTCAATAAATCACTTGTACACAAACCCTGATTTCAAGATCTGCTTCTGGGGGAAGACCAAGGGGAGATGTGTCTTCTTTAATACAGTCACCATGTTGATGGATGGCTGTCTCTGAGGCAGTGAGGTTTCCAAACCCAACTGGACCCTGCACACTGCTAAGCAGTACTTTCAGGCTTTTGTTCACTACATCTGGCATCTATCCTCTGTAAGACCTTTGGAAAGTTGAGGCCACTAGCAGGTGGCCTCGCTTCTCCCCATTCCTCCTCCTCCAAGTGCACAGACCCTCTTACAAACTTCTCAGTCTCAGCCTTCCCCTTTAGTGCCTCCTCAGTGGGAAGAACATCTGTTCCCACCTCTAGAGGCAAGATTTCATCCTTTTGCTTGTAAATGACCTCCTCCTGACCTTTGTCAACCTCTGCACCTTGGCTTCTAAACATGCTTAAATATTGCTCAGACTGAAATAAGATACAGTGGAAAAAATTCTCTCCATATTGGAAATCTCCAAACCCAGCCACTCTCCTTTTTCTCTGTTCATCAGGGGTCTAGAAGAGATGAGTCCACTTGCTGCCTCAACCCTTCAGGCTACAACCTGCAGTGATCTGGTTTTTGACGCAGCCCCCTCAATCCATTGAAGCACTTCTCTCTGAGGCAAGAATGGCTTTCAATTCTTCATGCCCCTGGCTTGCTATGTGCCAGGCCCTGTGTCGAGCTCTTTAGATGTGGACCTCATAATTGAAGCTGCTTCCTTCACTCGTCACCCACTGACCACATTCCTTCACGCCTCATGATCCAAGTCTGAAACCTGGATTCCTCTTCTCCATTCTCCCACATCCAATCCATAAGCAAGGACACATTTGACTCTACTACTAAAATACACTTTGAACCTCTCTGCTTGTCTTTATTTCCATCACCAACACCTTTGTCCAGGCCACCATCATCTCTAGCCTTTTAAATATTCTCCCCTCTTCCTTGCTTATTCTATTACAGTTTATTCTCCACATAGCAGTGATATGAGCTCATCAAAGCTCAAACCAAACAACTCCACTGCTTAAAACCTTCCAGTGGGGCTTCCCTTGTGGTCCAGTGGTTAAGAATCCACCTTCCAGTGCAGGGGCTGTGGATTTGATTCTTGGTTGGGAAACTAAGGGCCCACATGCCGCAGGGCAACTAAGCCTGCACACCATAATTTGAGAGCCTGTGCAACGCAATAAGAAAAACCAGCACACTGCAATGAAGACCCAGTGCAGCCAGAACAAAAACAAAAACACCTTCCAAGGATTCCTACTACACTAAGAAAACCAGCACCTGTTGCCAAAATGGCCTACAAAGGCCCTGCCGGCCTCTGCCTCTTTCTCACCTTGTGTCATGCCACCTTCTCCACATTTAGGTGGCATTGTTTTACTGCCAGTTCTGGAAACATACTGTCCCACCTCAGGGCCTTTGCACCTTCAGCTTCCTCTGCCTAAAGTGTTCTTTTCTCACCCTATCAATCTCAGTTCATATTACAGAGATGCCACTCACGCTCTGCCTGTTTCTCTTCCTCAGTCTTCTGTTTGTTTTCGTGTTACTTAACGGGGCTTACCTTGTTTACTCAGCTTTGTCCACCACCCACTCCCTCTTGTAAGCGCTGCAGCCAGGAACATATGCTTATTCAGTTTTCTCCCCAGGGATGGTGGGGATAGGACAGTGCTGCTGTTTAGCAGAAGCATAGGACACTCAGCACAAACATTCCTTCTCTGTTATTTCTGAGGCCCACCTGCACCTCATGCCTCTCCCACATGCTGTGGTGCAATAAGCGTGAGCACCAAGGAAGCACTTTGCACTTCCTGTCACAATATGAAGCTTTCCCAGTGAACCCCCTTGTCTTGGTTTGGGCTGCCTCAAATCTAGACGTGGAGACAAAGGCTTGGACTTGTCTATTTGGTGGTCTGTTTGGGTGATGATCCCAGAGAACATAAGTGAGGGATTGAAGTGAAACGGGGAAAGGAAAAAGCCAGTAAGAGCGTAATAATGAGCGAGTCACTTGCTGCTGTGGGCAACAGGGGCTCAGTCCTGCTGGGGACCTCTGGAAACTAGACCACATTTCACCATCATTCCGCCAGAGGATGGGGAGGTGGGGCATTTATCACCAACTGGCGTCTCCATTGGCTGAGGTTAGTCCCTAGGGGTGTCTGCTCCCTGGCAATTCTGGGTCACGGCTGTAGCACACCCAGGCACCCTGCCGTGGAGATGGAGAGAGCTCCAACGCAGAGAAGCAGAGAGGTTCCGGCTTTTGAGGTGTGAAGCGGACAGTGTACTGAGGAATGTCTACAGCTGCAGAGCTCAGGGGGGTAGAGCAATACTGAGAAAGACATCAGCGGTGTCTGCCACACCTCCTCATGGCTTAAACTAGTTCACTTTGCGTTTCTGTCACTTCTGAGTAAAGAAGCCCCGATTATGCAGCTTACCTCAGTTCTTTCCACAGAGGCAGCCACGTCCATGCTGGGTCAGCCTTGTGTACAAGGCTCTGCTGCCAGGAGCACTTTCCTTCACATAAACAACAGGAGGAGCTGCTGAGGGGTCACTGGGGGCAAAATTTATGGGATGACTGCAGGGCAAGGTGTCAAAAATGGCTCATTGTTGTTCATACATGGAGTGACGCCACCTAGTGTCTGGGGAAGAGCTCTGAACGCAGAGGAACATACAAACATCTGGGAAATATTAAGGTGCCTACCCTAATCTCAGGCAGTATGGGCTTCCCTGAAAGCTCAGCTGGTAAAGAATCTGCCTGCAATGCAGGATACCCCGATTTGATTCCTGGGTCAGGAAGATCCCCTGGAGAAGGGATAGGCTACCCATTCCAGGATTCTTGGGCTTCCCTTGTGGCTCAGCTGGTAAAGAATCAGCCTGCAATGCGGGAGACCTGGGTTCAACCCCTGGGATGGGAAGAACCCCTGGAGAAGGGAAATGCTACCCACTCCAGTATTCTGGCCTGGAGAATTCCAGGGACTATATAGTCCATGGGGTCGCAAAGAGTTGGACATGACTGACTGACTTTCACTTTCACCCTAATCTCTTTCCCAGTGTATAAAGAATTCACTTTTGGTGCCACAAAACCTCAAAGTACGATGTCTAAACTGACTTTTGAAGACACAGTTGTTTTAAACAGTACATGAACAGAAGTTAATTGGTGAGCCCCAAACTGAGATGCTCCACAATGATCTGCTGACTTCCTTAGCTACTGGAAAGTTGATTTTCTCTTTCAGTTCAGTTCAGTTCAGTCGCTCAGTCGTGTCCGACTCTTTGCGACCCCATGAATCGCAGCACGCCAGGCCTCCCTGTTCATCACCATCTCTCGGAATTCACTCAGACTCACATCCATTGAGTCAGTGATGCCATCCAGCCATCTCATCCTCGGTCGTCCCCTTCTTCTCCTGCCCCCGATCCCTCCCAGAGATGTGTATAAGAGACAGCTATTGAGACTTACCAGAAAAGGAAATGGCAATCCACTATGACCATTGTTCTTGCCTGGAGAATCCCATGGACAGGGGAGCCTGGCAGGCTGCAGTCTGTGGGGTCTCAAGAGTTGGACATAACTTAGCAAATAAACTACCTCTACTAAAATTCACATTGGATAAGGAAATGGCAACCCACTCCAGTATTCTTGCCTGGAGAATTCCATGGACAGAGGATCCTGGCGGGCTGCAGTCCATGGGGTCACAGAGAGTCAGACACGACTGAGTGACTAACACACATTGAGACCTACTGCTCAGAAAAAGATTCCTTTCAAAATATTACTGTTCATTAACAATGCTCCTGATCATCCAAGAGCTCTGATGGAGATGTACAATGAGATTAATATTGTTTTTATGGCTTCAAGCACAGCATCCATTCTGTATCACATGGACTGGGGAGTGATTTCAGCTTTCAAGACTGTTATTTAAGAAGTACATTTCATA